>ML397884.1:0-162191 GCA_005239525.1 Nicotiana knightiana | reverse complement strand
GGGGGGGGGGGGGGAGTTGCGCATGTGGTGAGACAAGGTGAGAACATTGTTATGCACGTGTGGCAAGACAAGGCGGGCATTTACTTTACTATTGCACACGGGGTAAGACAAAGTAGGCTATGTCAGGGATTGATTTGTGATGATTTGTGACGACCTGCGGGCATTCTGTTGTTGATGTTTGTGTAGTGGTTCACTTACCTGTGTGAGCTTTATCTTG
This sequence comes from Nicotiana knightiana, assembly GCA_005239525.1. Classification (NCBI taxonomy): domain Eukaryota; kingdom Viridiplantae; phylum Streptophyta; class Magnoliopsida; order Solanales; family Solanaceae; genus Nicotiana; species Nicotiana knightiana. Next base: position 161,974 of record ML397884.1, on the reverse strand, counting down.
TGGAAAGTTGCGAGAAAACATTCTACGTGTTGTCCATTTCTTTTCCTATACTTACTAAGTTGGCATGAACTATGTTAGGACACTTGCACAAGCATACACGTAGTTGAGCACTCTTATCGGTTAAGATATTTTCTTGATATTATTGAGTATAGATGCACACCCTTGTTTACTTTCCTTCTATAGGGCACAGGATGCCAAGTGTTAAGGTTCAGGTATTGGGACTCATGAGTTGTGAATAGTCTGAGGATCGATACCTCGTGGAGTTTATTGACTAAAACCTGGTGTGAAAGCGGTCGATTTTGTTGATTTGTTACTTGTCCTTTCTTTATATGTGATTATCAGATTTAGGTTGTGTTCCATTCATTCTCCTATATCATTATTACGAGATTTTGCTAGTAGTTGTGGTTTTTCTTTCTTACTGCAATTACCGTGTTATTTTCCATTTCGCGTAATATTTATGTAGATATCATACTTTGTTGTTTGCATACTTACACTTGTTTAGGTTATTTAGTCCAGTAGGTGTCTTGACTGTTCCTCGTCACTAATCCACTAAGGTTAGTCTTGATACTTGATGGGTACCGTCGTGGTGTAATCATACTACACTTCTGCATAATTTTGTGCAAATCCAGGTATTTCAAAATCAGTTGACCATTAGCTAGTTGTGCGGACGGTTGCTGCGGAGACTCAAGGTAAACCTGCTGCTACATTCGTAGGCTTCAGAGTCACCTTCCTATTTAGTATTCACACTGTTTTTTCTATTTCCAAACAGTTGTATTTAGAAATTGTAGCAGACTTTGTAGAGCTTATGACTTGTACTACCGGTTTTGGAAATTATAAAATTTTTAAAGATTTTCATTAAAAAAATTATTAGATGTTGTTTAATTATTAGTTATTCAGTAAATTTTAGGCTTACCTAGTCCCTAAGACTAGGTACGATCACGATATCCAATGGAGAAAAAATGGGATCGTGACAGATTCATGAGTGATTATTCAACAATTGAGTTTCAGTTTTAAAAGTAAAAAAATCTCACTAGAACGAGGTTCAGTTCAAATCGGATGGAAGAGACCGGTTTAGTGGCTTTGAGGGGTCCATTGCATCAATAGTATAGAGATTGATTGGGCTCAAGGACCCTTTTAGAAAAGCAGGAATATAGTTAGGAAAGAGGGGTAAATAATTTTCATGATAGTTCGTAAAATATGTATAGATAGGTAAAGAGTAACTGAAAAGTATAAAAGAATGCTTTTTATTATTTTACCGCATAGAGAGAATGAACACATATAAACAAAGTGGTTTTAATTTTGTGTATTGATAGAAAGAAAAATTGAAAACCGGCCTTGTATCAACACGGGAATAATATATTATGCGGCATGGACTGTTCTCATTCTCTTTGTATTTCTTCTTCCACATAGCTTTTTGCTTACTCATTTCACCTTCTTCCATTTTGGTTCCATTGCAGATTTGTATTATGAGAACTAGATTTCGAGTTGGAACAAAACTTCCCTAAATTAACTCTCATAGAGATGGTTCAAACAATTGAAGATTTTCGGATGCACATAATTTTTTTTTTCCGACTTCAAGGGAAGAAACTGGAAAGACCTCTAATGGAGAAGTCATTCTTGAACATTCTCCCATGCTCTGTTTCGTGTATGAAGAAAATCAAATAGAGATTTATCATTCTTTCCTCTCTTTTTTTATTCTTAATTCACAGGGAAAAGAGGTTTTGGGCTATCTTATTAGTTTTAGTTATAGCATGTGTTTATTGCTTTGATTCATGGGCCGGAGTTGCAACAATGAACTATTTGTCTTATTCTTTTTAAATCTTTTTGAATTATTTTCCTATTAGATTATCAATTTTCATTACATTGTGCACTGATTCCTATTTTATTCCTTATTAAATTTAATAAAGAATCTTCTACCAAAAGATAGATTTTTTTATGTACTGTTGAGAGACATGCATTCTTTAAAGTTAGTCTCATGTAGCTCTAAATTCTTGTCTTGTACCGATTGCGTTGTTTTGTAGGTCAGAGACTTTTTAGTGAAGCAATAGTACAAATATAATTGAGTGATCCTGAAGTTGTAGAGAACGATATAACATAGCTAGTGTAGAAAGGGCAATAAAGTAAATTCCTAATGTTAGTTAGTTAGGTTGCTAATGTTAATTCAAGTTGTTAGAGTTAGTTAAATAGAGAAACTTTAGTTATATATATAGCTCATCTCTGTACAGAAACAAGTTAAGGGAATATACAATTTCTCCTCTTCTCTCTATCTTTCTGTTCTCATCATCTTCTTCTTCAAGTGGGTAAGCACCCATTAATTAGATCATGGTATCAGAGCCTTCAAGCCAAAACTGAGGTTGAAATTCGATTCTTCATTTTTGCAATTGTTTAAAGCTTAAATCAGTTGTTCAATCTTTTTCAAATTCTTGAAAGAAGTTGTTATGGCGATTGACGAACTGCCTGTTCCAACTAGGAATCAGACTGCAAATTCCAGTCAAGGAGTTCTGCCTACGATTGCTCCATGCATCGACTACAATCACCCCTTATTTTTGAGTCCATCAGATGTTAGTGGTATACAAATTATCTCTTTTCAATTAACTGGCATTGAAAACCATTCTCTTTGGTTTCGATCCATGAGAATGGCGCTGTTAGAAAGAAATAAATTGGGGTTAGTTGAGGGAACTTGTTCCAAAGAAAATTTTTCAGAAAGTATGTGGAATCATTGGGAAAGGGTAAACACAATTGTACTTTCTTGGTTAATGAGTTCTGTTAGTAGTGGCTTACTTGGTGGTATAATGTATGCCTTACGTGCTCAAGTTGTCTGGAATGATTTGCATGAAAGCTTTGATAAAATAGATGGTTCAAGATCTTACAATCTACATAAAGAAATTGCCACTCTTAATCAAGGAACTTTGTCTGTTTCTGCATATTTTCAAAACTTAAAGATTTGTGGGAAGAATTTGAAGCCTTGGTTCCTGCTTTTGGGTGTGATTACCCAAAGTCAAGAGATTTCGTGGTTCATTTGCAGAAATTGAAATTGTTTCAATTCTTGATGGACTTAAATGATTCCTACGGCCAAGCTAGAAGTCAGATTCTGTTGATGAGTCATATGCCAACAGTTAATCAAGCATATGCTATGGTAATCAGTGATGAAAGTCAAAAATCAGTTGTAGCCAATGCTGGTTTACTAAGAGCAAATCCCACTTCTGTAACTGGACAATACGATGTGGCAATGTACACCATGGCTGGGGGAAATTTTCAGAAGTCTAGGAAGAATGCAATCTATTTTGTGAGTTTTGCAAAACGAAAGGTCACAGTAAAGAAAATTACTACAAGATTGTAGGTTATCCTCCAGAATACAGAACAAGAAAGAATAGTACAAATACTCATGGTGCATACAATGTGTTGTCTGAAATAAGTATGCAAAACAATCAGCTGCCAAGAGGGAATTGGACTGAGAACAACTTACAGAATTCCCAATTGACAAGTAGTACAGTAAGTGCTACTAACTCACAGAAAATTTGGCAAGTGAATAATGCTTCTTGGCTGGGTAACTGCACATTCATTTAAGAACAGTATGATCACATTGTGCAACTTCTAAGTAAAGATAATTCAGCTTCTTCTGCAGCAACTCCATCAGCCAACGCAGCAGGTATACCCTGTGCTTTACTAGCTTCAGATATTTTACAAGAGTGGATAATAGACACAAGGGCTAGGAACCATATGTTAGCTGATCTAGAGTTATTGAATAAGGCTTCCTAAGTTCAAACAAGACAGCCAAAGAAGGTACATCTACCTAATGGAGAAACTACTCAAGTCACACATATTGGAACTAGTACTTTATCAAATTAAAACACAATAACTAATGTGTTTTATATTCCTCAGTTCAAATACAATCTTCTGTCAGTTTCTAAAGTAACCAAGGAACTGAAATGTTCAGTTGCTTTCTTCCTTGATTTTTGTGTATTTCAAGAAATCTTCAGTGGGAAGGTGAAAGCGATTGGTAGAGAAGACAGTGGTCTGTACATTCTCAGCAGACAAACAATACCAGGAAGTGATGCAATTAGTTTAGACACAAAGGAGGCATAAACAAATAAAGAGATTAACTCAAGTGATATAGATCTTTGGCATATGAGGCTTGGTCATGTGTCTACTATACTCAAGAGGTTACTACCAGTCAAGACACATGATATATCTGCTAGAATAGACCTATGTAGTATAAGCCCTTGTGCAAAGCAAACACGACAACCTATTCCTATCAATAGTATTAGAACAACTAATAGCTTTGAATTAGTTCATATGAATTTGTGGGGACCTTACAAAGTACCTACTATGGATGGTAACATATTTTTCTTAACTATAATTGATAATTTCACTAGAATGACATGGATATTTCTGCTGAAAATGAAGTATGATGTATATATGGTTATACAACAATTCTTTGATTTTGTGAAAACAAAATTTGAGACAACAGTGAAAACAGTTCGAACAGATAATGGGACATAATTTGTTAATTCAATTTATGGAAATTTATTTAACAATCTAGGAGTAATTCATCAAAATATTGCGCATATACTCCTCAGCAAAATGGAGTAGCTGCGAGAAAACATAGACACATCCTAGAACTAACTAGAGCTATCAGATTCCAAGATGAAATACCTATCAAATTTTGAGGATACTGTGTGCTTGCTGCTGTTTATCTTATCAATCGACTGCCTAGCTCTGTTATTGATAGGGCTGTGCACGGATCGGATCAGATTTAGCACATTTCGGATTCGGATTTCAGATTCTAGAAAATGCAATCCGAATTATATCGGATCGAATTCGGATTTTAAAGTTTGGATCGGATCGTATTTCGGATTATTATTATGCCTCAAAATTGCAAACTAATATGTATATTTTCTTTGTAAAAGAGGCAATGCATTAAGAAAAATTCATGTTTATAAAATTATGAGAGTACTATGGTGCCAATATAGCTAAATCTAGCAATTATAAAGGTACTAACTTGGAGGACGATGTAAAGGAAGTACTGACTATCCAAAATTAAAGTGTAGTATTTATATATTGCCTAATAATTTCGGATTTCAGATCGGATCGGATTGAAATATACCAATCCGAATCAGATCGAAAATCCGAAATTTGAATAAACACAATCCAAAATCCGAACCAATCCAAAATCCGAAATTGAATTGATCGGTTCGGATTTCGGATATCCGATCCAAATGAACAACCCTAGCTATTGAAAACAAGAGTCCATATGAAAGATTGTATAGCAGAAAACCAGCATTACAACATCTTAAGGTTATAGGTTGTTTATGTTATGCCAAGATAATTCAACAACATGACAAACTAATGCCTAGATCAAGACCATCTGTACATATGGGATATGCTGCAGCTCAAAAAGGATACTTATTATATGAATTAATAGATAGAGTATTCTTTATAAGCAGAGATGTTCATTTCAGGAAAGACATATTTCTATTTAAGAACAAGCAAGACAACAACCAATCTTTATTTGTTCATCCCAACATAGCAGACATCTTATTCCACACCACAGATTCAAGCACATATACTACAAGTACTGAAAATCACATGCATACAACTCAACAAGAAGTTCTTTCAACACCAGAATTCACACAAGATCTCACACAACATGCTGAACCTCTTCATGCAGAAGGCTTACAGTCAACTACTGAACAGATATCAACCATACAACCACCAATAGGTCAAGTACCAGAGATTGTTCCTATTATTCTTCCATATCAATCAGATATCAGAAAGTCAGGTAGAGGAAAGAAGCCACCTATATGGATGAAAGGCTTTGTGTCACTGAATGTTCATCAAGATGAACCTTATGCCATATCAAAGTTCTTGACCTATGAAAATTTGAATTCTAAGTACCAAGCTTATCTGACAGCTGCCTCAAATATTATTGAATCAACCTACTACTCAGAAGTTGTGAAAGATCCTAAGTGGGTGGATGCAATGAAGACTGAGATTGAAGCTTTACAAAACAACCACATATGAGACATAGTAACATTGCCTAAAGGTAAGACTCCAACATGGTGCAAATGGATTTATAAGATAAAGTACAAGGCATCAGGTGAAGTAGAAAGATTTAAAGCCAGACTAGTGGTCAAAGGATTCAGTCAAAAGGAGGGAATAGACTATCAATAAACCTTCTCTACAGTCATAAAGATGAAGAGTGTAAGGACTGTACTGGCTCTAGCTACTATGAGACACTGGCATATCCATAAAATGAATGTATATAATGCCTTTTTACAAGGAGATTTACTTGATGAAATCTACATGACTCTGCCACAAGGTTTCACAAGTTAGGGGGAGAACAGGGTGTGTAGACTTGTTAAATCCTTGTATGTATTAAAACAGGCTCCAAGACAATGAAATTCTAAGCTAACAGAAGCATTATGAAGCTCTCAATTTCAGCAAAGTCAATATGACCACTCTCTGTTCTTTAAGAAAACTGCAGAAGGCGTTACAATGGTATTAATCTATGTAGATGATATGCTTATTACTAGTGACCGTCTGAGGTTAATAGAGGAAAACAAATAAAATCTGCAACAATATTTCAAAATGAAAGACTTAGGATAATTGAAATATTTCTTAGGCATAGTGTTTGCCAGATCAAAACAAGGAATACTTATGCATCAAAGAAAATATGCCTTGGAACTTAATTCTGAAACAGGTCTTGCAGCTGCTAAACCATGAATTACACCACTGGATGTCAATATGAAACTCAAAACAACAGAATATGATGAACATCTCAGAAGAACTAAGCCTACTACACTATTAGATGAATAACTGGCAGATTCAACTCCTTATCAAAGACTGATAGGTAAATTTCTATACTTAACAATGACAAGGACATCCATTTCATTCGGTTTACAAACACTAAGTCATTTTCAACAGAAACCAAATAAATCTCATATGGAAGCATCTATAAGGATTGTGAAGTACATCAAGAACAATTCTGGACAAGGAATACTACTCTCCAGTAAATTCAGCAGCACAATTTCAGCATATTATGATGCAGATTGGGATGCCTGCCCACACTCAAGGAAATCTGTCTCAGGCTATCTAATCAAATTTGGAGACTCTTTAATATCATGAAAATCAAAAAAGCAAATCACAGTTTCAAAAAGTTCAGCAGAAGCTGAGTATAGAAGCCCTGTAGCAACTATGGCAGAACTTATCTGGCTAGTGGGATTTCTAAAAGAAGTGGGAGTTGATATCAAACTATCTGTGGAAGTATTCAGTGATAGCAAAGATGCAATGCAAATTGCAGCAAATCCTATTTATCACAAAATGACAAAGCATATCGAAATCAACTGTCACTTCATTAGACAAAAAATTATGCAAGGGCTAGTCAAAACAACATACATCTCTACTAAAGAATAACTTGCAAATATTTTGATTAAGGGCCTCAACAAAATACAGCACGAATATCTTTCTTTCAATCTAGGTGTTCTCAATGTGTTTTCAGTACCTAGCTTGAGGGGGAGTGTAGAAAAAGATATAACATAGCTAGTGTAGAAAGGCAGTAAAGTAAATTCCTAATGTTTAGTTAGTTAGGTTCCTAATGTTAGTTAGTCTGTTATTAACGGCTAATTCAAGTTGCTAGAGTTAGTTAATTAGAGAAACATTAGTTATATATATAGCTCATCTCTGTACAGAAATAGGTTAAGGGAATATACAATTTCTCCTCTTCTCTCTATCTTTTTGTTCTCATCTTCTTCTTCTTTAACTGGGTAAGCACCCATTAATTAGATCAGAAGTCACTGGTGTGACTACACTTCATATGTTTCTTAGGGCAATCAGTTATGGATGAATTGGTTGAGAGAAGTGCGGATATGGATGCACAAACTAAGGGTGGTGGGAAAAAGTACATGTATTAACCTTTATCCCTCAATGCTTGTAAATGCATGAAACTTTAGTATGTTGATAGATTATTTTAGAACTTTGCCCTTCAATACATGTAAATGGTATAAAACTTTTATATTTTGTATGAAAGAACTTTCTGGTGTTATTTTTAATGAACTTGCAGCTGAACAAATAACTATATTGGGCATTAAGATCGTGCGTAGCACGTGTTTCTCCATCTAGTATTTTAATAAGCCTAATACACAGAGAACCCTGTTAACTTGGCTATAATTTTGAGAAACATATATGTGTGTGTGTGTATTATGCATATTCTATACATATTTTATAAAAATATTTGGCTAGCGAATTCAATTTGTTTTAGCTAAACGACCAGTTTTGTATTTTACCATATAATTTTCACTTTTATTGTCACGACCCAAAATCCATTCATGGTCGTGATGGTGCCTAACACCGCTGTCAGGCAAGCCAACAATAATTGATTAACTCGATTGTTCATTTTAGTAATTTGAAACCATAATTTTCCTTCAATTAAATAATCAAAAATAAAATTTACAGAGTAAATGATAATATTTTCCCAACTACGATACTGAACAGCTCATAAGTACCCCCAAAACCCGGTGTCACGAGTACATGAGCATCATCTAGGAAGTAAGTAAAATACATCATCTGTCCGGAATATAAATTAGACAGGAACAATACAAATAACTCTGGAGGAGACTTTGTTGGCTGCGGATCGTAACCTGAAATGCAGCTCGTGACAAGTCCCTGCATCATCCATGCCTCCGTGCCCAAAGGACCACCGGACATAAAAGTACCTGCACAAAAATGTGCAGCAAGTGTAGTATGAGTACGTAAATTCACGTGTATTCAGTAAGTATCTAGCTTAACCCCGGAGGAGTAGTGACGAGGGGTCAACATCGACACTCACTAGTGGTCCAATAATATCAGGTATAATAAGGAGGTGAACAAATATAGGGCAGAGTAAATAAATAAAATAAACAAGTGTAAATATGTGGTACAATTATCCTCCTTACAATAAACTCAAGCTCTTAATTAGCAAATTCTTCCTCAACTGCAGCATATATATGTGTATATAAAGGACCTCACCAAATAGGTTGTTATAATTCAAATCAGGGGAAGATTTACAGATACCCCGGCTTCTTCCCTAATATTACGCACGATTCCATGAGTATATTATATAGAAATGTCAAGGCGTACGGTCCGATCCAACATAAATATTAAACTGTGCACTGCCGAGAGTCGAACGACGCGGACCATAGATGCATCTATTAAACTGCCGAGGCGAATGGCCCACTCCCATGAGAGTATGATACATAAGTCCTGTCGAGGTGAACGACCCGATCCCATTAGAATAAGAAGTTTAAACGGTCCTTGACCCCTCCCCCACTCACGAATGAACATGTGAGTTATAATTGTTAAAGAAAATTATTCGATGACAACGCATAACACGCGAGAAATCCGTGAGAGGAACACCTTTATTCCATGGAAAATCATAAAACTCGCGAAAACTCTACAATAGCAAGTCCATCACTCTACGCATGTCTAGTATCAAGTCATAATGCGAATTAAAAGAATTAAACGAGCAAGGATAATCCCTATAATACAAGTACAACATGAGGTAAACCTAAGTCCACCGGACAATAACATGAATCTGACTATGTACGGACTCTCGTCACCTCGTGCGTACGTTGTCCCCAAAACAAGTTACACACATCAAATATATCACCTAGGGGTAGTTTCCCCCTCATAGAGTTAGACAGGAGACTTACCTCGTTTTAAAGTTTACTTTCCGGTCCAAAATTGTGCTTCAAATCCTCAACTCGGTGCCAAACGACCCGAAGCTAGTCAAAAGTTATATAAAACAGCCAATACATGCTCAAGAGTTTACATCCTAACGATTAAAGTGATTTTCCAACCCAAATTGAAGAATTCCTAAAATTCACCCCCGGACCCAGGTGCCTGGATTCCAGAAATGTTTGAAGATAAAAATTACCCATAACATCATGAAATTAAATATATGATTTATTCTCGATTCCATGCTCAAATTCGTGGTCAATATCCAAAATACAAATTCCTAGGTTTTCCTTCAAAACCCCAAATTCTACAATTTTTCATGCTTGAATCCATATAAAAACCATGTATTTATCTTGCAATGGATGGGAATAACTTACCTTGGCATAGATGTTGAAAAATCACTTCTTGAAGCTCTCCAAATGTTGCCCAACCAAGAGAGAATGGAATAAAATGGGCCAAATCCCCGTTCTTAAAGAACCCTTCTGCCCAACGACTTCTCTCACCTGCGGTCACTTGACCGCTTCTACGGTTTCGCAGGTGCGGCAAATATTCCGCTTCTGCAGCGATGCCCCCAGCTGCCCGCTTCTACTTCTGCGCCTTCCCTTCTGCAGGTGCGATCTCGCTTCTGCAGCGAGATAATCGCATCTGTGGTCTCAGCACTGCCCAACAAAAATCGCATATGCGCCCCTTTTGGTCGCTTTTGCGGCTCCGCACCTGCGGCCAAAACCTCGTAGGTGCGGTTACACCAGAAGGTAGTTGCTCCAGCCCTTCTTCCAAGTCCAAACTCGATCCGTTGGCCATCCGGAATCCACTCGAGGCCCGCGGGACCTCAACCAATTATACCAACCGTCCCAAAACACATTACGAACTTAGTCGAGCCTTCAAATCGCATCAAACAACGCTAAAACCATGAATCCACCCCAATTCAGGCTAAATGATCTTTTGAACTTCCAACTTCCACATTCAACGTTGAAACCTATCAAATCACGTCCGATTGACCTCCAATTTTGCACACAAGTATTTGACATTATGGACCTACTCCAACTTCCGGAATCGGAATCCGACCCCGATATCAAAAGGTCCACTCCCGATCAAACTTCTCAAAGCCTTCAAATTTTTAACTTTCGCCAAATGACCCCGAAACGACCTACGAACCCCAAATCCACATCTGTGCTCCCAACACCAGAATCACCATACAAAGTTATTTCCAGACAAGGAATACCAAACGGTCATCGATAACGTTAAAATACACTTTCTCCCCAAATTTATGAAATCCTTCTATATGCCAACTTTCCACAATAGGCGCCCAAACGCTCCCGGGCCATCCCAAATCCAATTCGGACATACGCCCAAGTCCAAAATCATCATACGAACCTGTTGGAACCTTCCAATCCAGATTCTAAGGTCGTTTACTCAAAAATCACACCTTAGTCGATTCCTCCAACTTAAAGCTTCCGACATGAGAATTTTCTTTCCAAATCAACTCCGAACTTCCCGAAATTCAATTCCGATCACACGTACAAGTCATAATACCTGAAGTGAAGCTGCTAAAGGACTCAAACCATTGAACGGCGCGCTAGAGCTCAAAATGACCTGTTGGGTCGTTACATTCTCTCCTACTTAAACATATGTTCGTTCTCAAACGGGCTAAGAACTGCTATAGAGTTGTCGGATCACTGTTTAACACCACCTACCCGTGCTACCATAATCCAGTTGAGCACATTAGCTTAAGAAAATCTGAAGATTCTCCCTTTTATTTAGTCAAGTTAGCCTTAGAGCCAAATTCCAACATCTGAAATTCTCTACCAGGTCCGTTCCTAACATACGAACATCGTATTAATTGTTACACACTGCACCAAACATGATTGTATACTCTTACTGAATTCACATCATGCACCGCAAAATTCATATGACCATAATAGCATCCTCTGACAGCAATAGCCAAAATTCCACTAATCAGGTGCCCACGACACACCTCATGACGCATATAATTCCTATTCCAACCCTTGCAATATTGCCACAACGAAAGAGATGTGTGGAAATTCTTAACCAATTGCCGAGCCGACAAATCATTGAGTCCCTCCTCCTGACAAGGGCCATTACCCCATTATGAACCAAATAATGATATTTGCTTTTTAATATGCCTCATATAATCGGATCGCACTGATCCTAGGTCCAATAATCTCGTCTCATCCAGTATAAGTTGTTTAGGAAATAAGTCATCTCAGACACTGTCAAAAGTCTGATATGATGCCACAATGTGCCAACAAGTTGAATGTTATACATAAGGAAAATGAATTATGGAAAGAACTACTCAACCCACATAACTAATTAAACAACGGAAAAGGTGTTATTAACCTTCCCCAGAACATGAGAAACAAGACACACAAGAATAGATATGGGGAAAATGTACTCAATATCACACTGTTGCGGCACGCAACCTGATCCATACATGATATCATTGCGGCGTGCAACCCGATCCAACCATGTTACCCGTGGCGGCGTGCCACCCGATCCACACATAATAATCTATAAGGAAATACTTACCGAGCCAGAATGCTCATAACTACGAAATACCCGAAGGTCGACCACAAGAACGCCAAGTGCACAATACCATCCCTGTGGAGACAGATAGCGCCATACTCTACAAAAATCAAGTACAACTAGGGTGCAATAAATGACCTGCATCTCGAGAGCCACCCTGCTCATATAACACCACAAACTACACAGGATCACAACACCTGTGCCAATAATCAAGTCACCTCACTCCCCATGTGTCATAATATAGACTACACGGAATATCCAAGTCCCAAAGACCCCTCTGTAAGCAACAATATGCCAAAATGAGCACATCCGGCCTGATATAGAGTGCACATTCACATCTAGATCCATCCATAGACCTAAAGCCGATTCTGATCGTAGCGCACTGGGCTAATAACCTTCCTAGGATCCACAATAACCCTATTCATGACACATAAGAGCAGTCGTCCAATCCGGAACAAACATCCACATTTTGCAACCAAATGAACAGAGTGCCTTCCAGGCCTAAACTCTCACATTAGAGATAGTACCATAATATCCATAGTTGGTTTCAATATTCAATCAATGAAGTGACTAAATGTCACACTTATACAATATTCCCGTGGGATACGCTCTCACGACCTTCCGCACCAGGTAACAAAGTTTGCACATCCATACCACCGGCCATACAATGTTGTAAAGCGAATCGAGAATCCGCAGATCAGTACACAAAGCCTCTTACACAGGACACCGATCTCAGGTGACGCTAAAGACAATACTAGCTTCCTCTAAACATATGAATTCTTTTCTGCTCATCCAAGCTCGTAACATTCTTGTCTACACCAAACCACAACCTTGATCCTCAACTTCCAATTCCAATTCCCATTCTACCACTGCACCTAATCATGCCAATACGCAGGAGTACAAGAATTCCATCATAACTCCTGAACCACTAATATAATAATCACTCCATCATATAAACCTTTCACTTAACTCATTTCAAGAGAAACATTGCAACACGCGGCTGAATTCCTATGACCGCAGAAAATATAGTCCTCAACTAGTGCTCTAAACCACCATAACTCTTCGGGGATCCAACTACATATAACATGCCATTATAATCTAATACCCCCAAATAAATCAAATTACGTCGGCCATCAAGCCTCGTACATACCACCACAAATCACTTGCATAACTTAATACGCTGAAGGAAATGATGATTGTCACCATCATGCCAATTCAACCATTGCTAACCGATCCGACTTCTTCTAATTTACTCTGGACTTGCCTTAGGAATAATAGTAGCTCCATCCAAAACATAACAAACCCAAATCTGTACTCATCCTGAGTGACCTTATTTCACGAGACCACATCATCTCAAAACCCACGAACCATCTCAAACTATCCTTGTGCGCACATTTGCATATTTAACTAGTACACCCATTCTGATAATTTCTCCATGAATCCGAAGTTAATTTTTCTCGTTCCTCCAATGCTACCCGGCAGATCGAAGATAACATAGAACACTCCAAGCCCATTTCAATAATCCGCTGCAAAAGCACGATACTTAACCATACTACGGGCTCGAAATCCTTAGGCACCGCACTTTAACTATTGAATCCACTAGGACCATTGTTGAGAGTCACCCACTCTGGCTTGTTCCTGAATTTAATCAAACTCCAAGTCCCTACTAGCACACCCTCTCAAAGAAGCAATCGACTGAATTCCTTTTCTTGTACATCACATCCACATGAAGCATAGACTCCGAGTCTTCCCAAAACCTAAACATGAACCGATAAGGCCAATTATAGCACACATTTGTCAAATCATTTTCTCAAATTACCACTAATTTTCTCTTTACTTTGTCGTAATAACCCACCAAGATGCCGATAACCAGAAACCTCACAAGTAGATAATCATGCAATCCAATCGTAGGCGGTGGGGCTCTCTTATTATCTTGAAGCTACAATAACATAACCCTGGGACCCACTAATGTTCCTTCTTCCCCATTGACATCAACTGAAAGTCCAACAATGCATTCCAAACTCGAAGTCATGTTGCATCCAAATAAAATTCATGGACCTAGTCACTGTCCACCATGAATTCTTAAATGGCTCCAAACATTCCTCAAGGTGTTTGTCCATCCTACCACATAAACCATATTTTACTTTGTCACTCTCCCACTTTGGTTAAACCCTCTCCTTTAAGCAACTTCTCAACTTTTGCTTTTCATACTTGACCTACTAGTAATTCAACCACCCCGAGACTCCTTCCACCATGTCCTTCCTCATCCTTCGCTGCCCATATACTACCTCAAAGAAAATTCCATCTTCGTGGCACCTAATCTGACCAATTTCTACCAATTCTAAGCTTCCTCGAAGATTATCTTTCTCGAGCCATCAACATTAGAAACACCGATTCAATCCTGAAATCACTACACACCGCTATCTTTGGCAACCGCGTCCCAGACACCATTTCGCAGCACCCTGCCCCATAGGCAAATCAAAGAGGCCATAACAGCGGCGAACCTTAATACATTCAAACAAGGTCAAAGACATCATATCATAAATGAGAATTTCACCACGCTCGAAAATACCAAGTCTCGTCATTTTATCAACCAAGGCCTGAACATCCATAGTTTGATTGCCTTTCCTCCGCTGGAACTAAATGTTGAACCTCTAAGCCGTGAACTAAGAAATCCTCCTTTCAAGTCATTCACTACCGCGATCCATAAGTAAGCACCCTACCATTACACCAACACTATGTGAAAACATTATCTGAACACCATAGCAATCTGCGCGCAACCTTGAAACCATTGAAAGCACAACTACTGAGCCGAAATGACAGAACATCCTTCCGCAAGAAGACGATAATGACTTGCTCGAATGTGCGGGGAGAAACATCCTTCCCACACCTGTAGTACCACAACAAATCCTCGATTCCCAACTGACACGAGCACTGAACATCGTATAAGAATGAGTAGGAAGGATATCAAGGAATAAGCCTCAAAGGAATCAAATCGCACATTGAGGAATCAAGAAAGGGAAGTGCTCTTAACAGTCCTGTACCCTCTCAAAGACAAGTACAGATGTCTCCGTACCCATCCGCAAGATTGTACTAGACTCGCTCATGACTCGTGAGACCTAAGTGAACCTAGTGCTCTGATACCATGTTGTCACGATCCAAAATCCATTCATGGTCGTGATGGCGCCTAACACTGCTATCAGGCAAGCCAACAATAATTGATTAGCTCGATTATTTATTTTAGTAATTTGAAATCATAATTTTCCTTCAATTAAATATGCAGAAATAAAATTTACAGAGTAAATGATACTATTTTCCCAACTAAGATACTCAACAACTAATAAGTACCCCAAAAACCCGGTGTCACAAATATATGAGCATCATCTATGAAGTAAATAAAATACATGTTCCAGGAATACAAATTAGATAGGAAAAATACAAATAACACCGGAGGAGACTCTGCTGGTTGTGGATCGTAACCTGAAATGCAGCTCGCGGCAAGTCCCCGTATCATCCGTGCCTCTATGCCCAAAGGACCACCGGACATAAAAGTACCTGCACAAAAATGTGCAGCAAGTGTAGTATGAGTACGTAAATCTACGTGTACCCAGTAAGTATCTAGCCTAACCCCGAAAGAGTAATGACGAGGGGTCGACATCGACACTCACTAGTGGTCCAATAATATCAGGTATAGTAAGGAGGTGAACAAATATGAGGCAGAGTAAATAAATGAAATAAAAAAGTGTAATATGTGGTACAATTATCCTCCTTACAATAAACTCAAGCTCTTAATTAGCAAATTCCTGCTCAACCAGAGCATATATATGTGTATAATGGACCTCACAAATAGGTTGTTATAATTCGAATCATGGGAAGATTTACAGATACCCTGGCTTCTTGCCAAATATTACTCACGATTCCATGAGGATATTTTATAGAAATGCCGAGGCGTACGGCCCGATCCAACATATATTAAATTGTGCACTACCGAGGGTCAACGACACGGACCATGGATGCATCTATTAAATTTTTGAGGCGAACGACCCGCTCCCATGAGAGTGTGGTACATAAATCCTGCCGAGGCGAACGACCCGATCATATTATAATGAGAAGATTAAACGGGTCCTTGACCCCCACTCAATGCATGTCTAGTCTCAAGTCATAATGCGAACTAAAAGAATTAAACGAGCAAGGATAATCCCTATAGTACAAGTACAACATGATGTAAACCTAAGTCCACCCGGACAATAACATGAATCTGACTACGTATGGACTCTCGTCACCTCGTGCATACGTAATCAACAAGTTACACACATAAAATAGATCACCTAGGGTAGTTTCTCCCTCACATAGTTATACATGAGATTTACCTCATCTCAAAGCTTACTTTTCGGTCCAAAATTATGCTTTAAATCCTCAACTCGGTGAGAAACGACCCGTAGCTAGTCAAATGTTATATTAAATAGTCAGTACATGCTCAAGAGTTCACATCCTAACTATTAAAGTGATTTTTTAACCCAAATTGAAGAATTCCTAAAATTCACCCTCAGGCCCACGTACACGGATTCCGGAAAATTTAGAAGATAAACATTACCCATAACATCATGAACACAAATATATGATTTATTCTCAGTTCCATGCCCAAATTCGTGGTCAAAATCCAAAAATTATAAATTCCTAGGTTTTCCTTCAAAATCCCAAATTTCTACAAATTTTCATGCTTGAGTCCATATAAAAATCATGTATGTATCTTGTAACGGATGGGAATAACTTACCTTGGCATAGATGATGAAAACCCCCCACTTGAAGCTCTCCAAAAATCACCCAACCAAGAGAGAATGGAAGAAAATGGTCCAAATCCCCGTTCTTAAAGAATTCTTCTGCACAGCGACTTCTCGCACCTGCGGTCACTTGACAACTTCTGCGGTTCCGCAGGTGCGGTAAATATTCCGCTTCTGCGGAGATGCCCCCAGCTGCCCGCTTCCCCTTCTGTGCCTTCCCTTCCGCTGGTGCGGTTTGGTTCCTGCGGCGAGATAACCGTATCTCTGGTCTCAGCACTGCCCAACCAAAATTGCATCTGCGCCTCTTTTGGCCGCTTCCATGGCTCCGCACCTGCGACCAAAACCTCGCAGGTGCGGTTACACCAGAAGGCAGATGCTCCAGCACTTCTTCCATGTTCAAACTCGATCCGTTGGCCATCTGGAATCCACCCGAGGCCCTCGGGACCTCAACCAATTATACCAACGCGTCTTAAAACACATTACATACTTAGTCGAGCCTTCAAATCGCATCAAACAACGCTTCACGACCCAAAAGAGACCGTTGTGATGGCACCTATTGTAGAACTAGGCCAGCCTCAATTCAACATTCCCCAATATAGTAAAACGCTTTTCGAAATAACATCGGAACGATTTAACATTCAAAGAATAACCTCTTAAAATAGAATTATCCAAAACGCAATACAACCATCCCAAAATCGGGGGCGTCACTGAGTACATAAGCATCTAAAAATTAGAATACAATCCACAACATTATATAAAGAAATAAACCGAAAGTACATATCGAATAAGGAAGAGAAATCAAGGCCCGTGAACGCCATGCAGCTACCTCGATAATTCCCAAACTCTGATGCCTAAATCAGCAGCCACCGCCATGTCCAGAAATGCCTGGATCTGCACACATGGTGTAGGGTGTTACGTGTGTACATCCAACTCAGTAAGTAACAAGTCCAAACTTTGGACTGAAGATAGTGACAAACTCAACAGGTACAAATAAAAATGAAATATAACTGTGAAGAAATGTAGACATGCTTTTAAGTCAAATAAGCAACTCAAAACAGTAAAGTAAAGTTGATCCGGACAGTGTAATGAATATAATCTCTGTTATCTCTACATGTCAAAATGCACAAACTGTAAGGGATCACAATTTTTTCAGCCTCAGATGCTCACACTCTCGATATCTCAACCACTCATACTGGATATGGCCACACGGCCCACGAAAGATCCATCCCGGAATATATACAACACTGACCATAGGCCACCTAGTACTAAGGAAAAAGGCCAACCATCCCTGTGGAGAAGATCCATCTCCAGGTATCAAGTACTTCAGACAAGATCCATGTCTAGGGAATATCCATCCCTCAATAATATCAATCGCGCTCACTGGGGTTGTGTTATAGACTCCGGAGGGGCTCCTACAACTCAAGCGCTATCATAATATCAATATACCCGCTGCAGCGTGCAGCCCGATCCCATATCTCACTCACAATCGGCTGTCAGCCTCACTCAGTTATCAACCTCTCTAGTCTCACTCATGGGCCCCAAAATATAATGAACTAGCCCAAAACAGTAATATGATGATTCAATAGATAGCATTTGATACTGATATATGACATGGAATGCATGTATATGACTGAGTACAAAATATCAGTAAAAGCAGTAAAGTGACAGCAAGAAACGACCATTGTGGGTCTCAACAGTACCAACATAAAGCCTAAGCATGATATCTAATCATCATTTACAGCTCAATTATGTTATCACAGGATAAGAACACGGATATCATCAAGATATTATCACTACCTAGTGCCATGGAATCAACCAGATCAATATTCTCACGGTGCACACCCGCATTCCCGTCACTTGGCATGTGCGTCACCAATACCAATCATATAATACATATTTTGGGGTTTCGAACCCTCAGAACCAAGTTTGAAAGTGTTACTTACCTGAACTACGCAAAAGACCTACTCCGAAATGCCCTTGCCTCTCAAATCGGCCTCCAAGTGTCCTGAATCTTGCCACAAGCAATACGAGGTGATCAATAAAGGCTAAAGGAAAAAATTCCACAAAGAAAACATGAAATTCTACCCAAAATCCAAAATCGACACAAACCCGGTCCTCGGGCCCATGTCTCGAAATTCGAAAAAAGACACAAAACCCGAAATCTCACTCACTCACGAGTCTAACCATACCACATTTATCAAAATCCGTTATCATTTTCCCCTAAAAAACTCCAAAACTTACTCTGCAATTCTCAAGCCCTAATCTCCCAAATCTCACCCCAAAACCCACCAACTACGTGTAAAATCAGTGGGTAAACACCATTATTGAAGATAAATAGGCACAAGGAACTTACCTCAGCAAACACTTCAAAATCCTCCTCAAAATCCTCCAAAATCCGAGTTCCAAAATGTGAAAATGGGGAAATTCTCAAAGTCCCATTTTTATATACTCTGCCCAGGATTCTCGCACCTGCGACTCCATTTCCATATCCGCGGGAGCCGCAACTGCAGACAAAGCTCCGCTTTTGTGGAAAACTACTTAAACACTGCATCTGCTTCTGCGATCAAGTGATCGCATCTGCGCTCTTCGTATGTGCGGGAGTCACATCCCTCCTGCGGTCCTTACACGCACATGCGCTCCATATCGCTTCTGCGACCATCGCATGTGCGGGAATGCTATCGCACCCACGCCCTCGTCCAAGATCTTCCTTGGCCGCATCTACGATCCTCCCCTCGCTTCTACGTGCTCGCACCTACGGTACCCACTCCGCAGGTGCGGTTACACCAGTAGCAGTAGCACTTCAGCTGCAAATCCCCAACTCAAATCAAGCTGTTAACCACCCGAAATCACCCTGAGTCCCTCGAGATCTCAACCAAACTTACCAACAGGTCTTACAACCCGATACGAACTTAGTCGAAACCTCAAACAACCTCAAATAACATCAAAAACACTAATTACACACAGATACAAGTCTAATGAATTTAGAAATTTACGAATTCTACAATTGATGATGAAACCTATCAAATCACGTTCGATTAACATCAAATTTTTCACACAAGTCAAAAATGACACTACGAACCTACTCCAACTTCCGGAAATCCAATTTGACCCCGATATCAAAATTTTCACTGCCAGCCAAAATTGCCAAAATTCCAACTTTCGACAATTTAAGCCTAATTCTACTACATACAACCAAGTTACATTCCGGACGCGCTTAAGTCCAAAATCACATAACGGAGCTAACGAAACCATAAAATTCAAATCCAAGGTCGTTTACACATAAGTCGACATTCGGTCGACCTTTCCAACTTAAGCTTCCAATTAAGAGATTAAGTGTCTCAATTCCTTCCGAAACCACTCCGAACCCGAACCAACAAACCCGGTAAGAGATAATACAGGTTTAGGACACAAAATAAGCACAAAATGGGGGAACCGGGCTATAACTCTCGAAATGACCGACCGGGTCGTTACATCCTCCCCCTCTTAAACAAACGTTCGTCCTCGAACGAGTATAGAAACATACCTGGAGTCTCAAATAGGTGTGGATATCTGCTCTGAATCTCCTAGTCGGTCTCCCAAGTGGCCTCATCCACAGGCTGACCTCTACACTGCACCTTCACAAAAGCAATATCCTTTGACCTCAACTTCCGAACCTGCCGCTCCAAACTGGCCACCGGCTCCACATCATAAGTCATATCACCATCCAACTGAACCGTGTTGAAATCCAAAACATGGGATGGATCATTGATATACTTCCGGAGCATAGAAACATGAAATACTGGATGCACACTCGACAAGCTAGGTGGCAAGGCAAGCTTGTAAGCCATCTCATCGGTCCTCTGAAGTACCTTAAAAGGCCCAGTGCACCGAGGTCTCAACTTTCCCCTCTTCCCAAACCTCATAACACCCTTCATGGGTGATACCTTCAGCAGAACCTTCTTCCCGACCATGTAAGACACATGACGAACTTTCCTATCAGCATAGCTTTTTTACCTGGACTGCGCCATGCGAAGCTGTTCCTGAATCAATTTCACCTTGTCTTGCATCCTGGACCAAGGTTGTACCCAAGAGCCTAGCCTCACCCAGATCAAACCATCCCACCAGAAATCTACACCGCCTCCCATATAAAGCCTCGCACGGAGCCATCTGAATGCACGAATGATAACTGTTGTTATATGCTAACTCCGTGAGCAGAAGAAACTGGTCCCGTGAACCCCCAAAATTAATGACACAAGCGCGTAACATGTCCTCCAATATCTGGATAGTACGCTCGGACTGCCCGTCCATATGAGGGTGAAAGGTTATGCTCAACTCAACTTGAGTACCCAACTCTCACTGCACGACCTTCTAGAACTGCGATGTAAACTGTGTGCCTCTATCTAAAATGATGGAAACTCGGACACCATGAGGGCGAACAATCTCTCGGATGTAAATCTCAAGCAACCATTCTGAAGAATAAGTAGTACCAACTAGAATGAAGTGCGTAGACTTGGTCAGCCGATCCACAATCACCCATATAGCATCGAACTTCCTCGAAGTTCATGGGAGTCCAACTACGAAATCCATGGTGATCCGCTCCCACTTCCACTCTAGGATCTCTAACCACTGGAGCGATCCACCCGTTCTAAGATGCTCATACTTTACCCGCTGACAATTGAGACACCGAGCTACAAACCCATCTATGTCTTTCTTCATCCTCCTCCACCAATAGTACTATCTCAAATCCTGGTACATCTTCGTGGCACCCGGATGGATGGAATACCGCGAGCTTTGGGCCTTCTAAAGAATCAAATCCCGTAGCCCATTCACATTGGGCACATATATCCGGGCCTGCATCCTCAACATGCCTTCTTCACCAATAGTCAAATCCCTTGCATCACCTCGCTGAACCCTGTCGTGGAGGACAAGCCGGTGAGGGTCATCATACTGACGCTCCCTGACAAATTGGCTAGCAAAGGCCTGAACATCTAACGCCAATGGCCTCTCTGCGGAAGGAAGATATGCTAAACTCCCCAAAATCTGCGCCCGACGACTCATGGCATCGGCCACCATATTAGCCTTTCGGGGTGGTACAAAATGGTGATATCATAGTCCTTAAGAAGCTCCAACCATCTCTACTTACACAAGTTAAGATCCTTCTGCTT
The DNA here is from genome assembly GCA_005239525.1 of Nicotiana knightiana. Classification (NCBI taxonomy): domain Eukaryota; kingdom Viridiplantae; phylum Streptophyta; class Magnoliopsida; order Solanales; family Solanaceae; genus Nicotiana; species Nicotiana knightiana. The sequence continues at coordinate 139,791 of ML397884.1, read as the reverse complement.
GAACAGATGTTGCAAACTCCGGTGATAAATGAAAATCTCACAATGGACCCCGTACATGATAGTTCTTCTCATGAGTCTTCAACTAACGTGAAGCATAAGCAGTCCCTCTGCCCTCCTGCATCCGAACACACCCGATACCATTCCGCGAAGCATCACAATACACTGTGTAAGAACCATAAGTTGATGGCTGAACTAGAACTAGAGTCGTGGTCAAATCAGTCTTGAAATTCTGAAAGCTCTCATCGCACTCATCGGGCCACCTGAATGGAGCACCCTTTTGGGTTAATTTGGTCAAGGGCGATGCAATAGATGAGAAACCCTCCACAAAACGATGATAATAGCCGCCAAACCAAGAAATCTTCGAATCTCCGTGGTTGAGAACGGTCTGAGCCAACTCTGCACCGCCTCTATCTTCTTCGGATCTACCTGAATGCCCTCACTGGGTACCACGTGCCCCAAGAATGCCACTGAACTGAGCCAAAACTCACACTTGGAGAATTTTGCATACAACTTCTCTTCCCTCAATCTCTGTAACAAAATCCTCAAATGCTAGGCATGATCCTCCTGGCTACGAGAGTACACTAGGATGTCATCAATGAATACAATAATGAACGAGTACAGATACGACTTAAACACACTATTCATCTAATGCATGAACGCTGCGGGGGCGTTGGTCAGCCCAAAAGACATCACAAGGAACTCATAATGGCCATATCTAGTCCTAAAATCTGTCTTAAGAAATCCGATTCCTGAATCTTCAACTGGTGATATCCTGACCTCAAATCAATCTTGGAGAACACCCTCGCTCCTTGAAGTTGGTCAAATAGATCATCAATACGTGGAAAAGGATACTTGTTCTTGATTGTGAGCTTGTTCAACTGCCTATAATCAACGCATATCCTCATATAACCATCCTTCTTATTTACAAATAAAACCGGTGCACCCCAAGGTGACACGTTAGGTCGAATAAACCCCTTATCAAGGAGTTCCTGAAGTTGTTCCTTCAACTTCTTCAACTCCGTCGGTGCCATATGATACTGTGGAATAAAAATGGGCTGAGTGCCCAACACTAAATCAATACCGAAGTCAATATCCCTGTCAAGCGGCATGCCTGGCAGGTCTACAGGAAACATATCCGGAAAATCACACACCACAGGAACATAATCAGTAGCAGGAGCCCCTGCACTGACATCCCTCACAAAGACCAAATAGGATAGACAACCCTTCTCAACCATACGTTGAGCCTTCAAGTATGAAATCACTCTACTGGGAACATAGTCTATAGAACTGGTCCACTCAACCCTCAGCAATCCCGACATCGCTAGCGTCACGGTCTTAGCGTGACAATCTAAAACAACATGGTATGGAGACAACCAATCCATACCCAATATCATATCAAAATCGACCATACTAAGCAGTAAAAGATCTACTCTGGTCTCCATACTCCCAATAGTCACCACGCATTACCGATATACATATTCCACAATAATAGTATCGCCCACCGGAGTAGATACATGAACAGATGAAACTAGAGACTCACGGGGCATATCCAGAAAATGAGCGAAATACGAGGAAACATATGAATAAGTGGAACCAGGATTAAATAATACAGAGGCATATCTGTGGCAAACTGAGACAATACATGTAATCCCAGCATCTGAAGCAATGGTATCTGGTGTGGAAGGGAGAGAATAAAATAGGCCTGGCCACCTCCTGATTGGCCTCCCCCTCTCGGGCGACCCCTAGTTGACTGAGCTCCACCCCTAGCTGGTTGGGCGGGTGGTAAGTAGCTGGTGCTGAAGTTGCAGGCTGACTCTTCTGCTGAGATGAACCTCCTGAAAGGCGGGGGCAATACCTCTTGATATGACTCAAATCTCCATACTCAAAGAAACCTCTCCCTGTAATTGGCGGTGGGGGCTGAAGGGAACCCCGAGCAGCGGAATAACTGCTAGAAGGCCCTAACATAGATGAACCCTGAGTTGATGGTGCATGAGACGAACTCTGAGCTGGTAGTGCACTAAATGATGACTGGCCATCTTTGATAACTATGTGACCCATGGCCTGATGATGCACCACAGTGAGTTGGGTGAGCCGTCTGAGCATGTCTAAATGGACGACCCCTACAGTATTGGAACTTACCCCCAGAAGGAGAAATGCTAAATCCACCCTGTCCACGAGGCCTCTTGGACTCCCTCTCAGCCCACTCCTGACTACGAACCATCTCAATCTGACGAGCAATGTCGACAACCTCATCAAAAGTAGCAACATAGACTCTCTCTTTGGTCATAAACAATCGCATCTGAAAAGTGAGGCCATCTATGAACCTCGTGATCCTCTCTCTGTCCGTGGGAACCAATCAGATAGCATGACGGACCAACTCTGAGAATCGCATCTCGTACTGCATCACAGACATATCACCCTGACGAAGCTGCTCAAACTATTTGCGCAGCTCCTCTCTGCGGGACTAAGGCACGAACTTCTCTAGAAAGATAATGGAGAACTGTTACCAGGTAAGGGGTGCTGCGCCGACCGGCCTACGCCTCTCGTAAGCCTCCCACCAACTGAATGCAGCCCTAGAGAGCTGAAAAGTAGTGAACGAGACCCCACTGGTCTCTAGAATACCTGTTGTACGGAGTATCCTCAGACACCTGTCCAAGAAGCCCTGTGCATCCTCTCCCTCTAAACCACTAAAATATGGAGGTTGGAGTCTCCCAAACCTCTCCAATCTACGCTTTTCATCCTCAGGCATAGAAGGAACCACATAGTCCTGAGCAACTGCAACCGGCTAGGCTAATGGTGTCCCTGATGTCTGGAGTCCATGTACTACCTGCTCAGGTGTGGGGGCGGCGGGAGTCTGAAAACCTCCCCCGGCCTAAGAAGTAGATGCTTCCATCGAAACTAAGACCGCCTATAAAAGGCCTGTGCACACGGTCAGAATCTGAGTTAGGGCCTCCTGAAGGCCAGGAATCACAATGGGCCCAGGTGGTGCTTGAGCTGGTCCCACTGGTGCATCCACAGCTGGGACCTGGTCCTGATCTGGGGCAACTGGTGGATCTGTAGGTACTTCCCCAACTACTGTGCAGGCTACACCTCTGCCCCTATCGCAGCCTCTACCGCGACCTCGGCCTACCGCGACCCTGGCTGGTGGTACTGGTGGCTACCCTTCCTGCCCGGTGGTACGTGTTCTCACCATCTGTGAGAGAATAAAATAACAGAATTTTAGTACTAGATTCAACAGATTCGCACGATAAGAATTCAAGAATGTGAAGTTTCTTAAGGGTTCTTCAGCTTCTCGAAGATAAGTATAGACGTTTGCATACCGATTCGCAAGATTCAACTATACCCGCTCATGACTCGTGAGACCTATGTAACCTACGCTCGATACTAACTTGTCACGACCCAAAAACGGCCGTCATGATGGCGCATATCGTAGAACTAGGCAAGCCTCAATTCAACATTTCCTAATACAGTAAAACACTTAATGAAATAACAGCAGAATGATTTAACATTTAAAGAAAAACCTTTTAAAATACAATTATCCAAAACATGATACAACCATCCCAAAACCGGGGACGTCACTGAGTACATGAGCGTCTAAAAACCAGAATACGATCCACAACAGTATCTAGAGAAATAAACTAAAAGTACAGGTAGAATAAAGAAGGGAAATCAAGGCCCAGCGAACACCATGCAGCTACCTCGATAGTTCCCAAACTCTGATGCCTAATTCAGCAGCCACCGCCGTGACCAGAAACGCGTGGATCTGCACACAAGGTGCAGGGAGTAACATGAGTACATCCAACTCAGTAAGTAATAAGTCTAAACTTTGGACTGGAGATAGTGACGAACTCAATCGGTACAAATAAAAATGGAATAAACCTGTGCAGAAACGTAGACATGCTCTTAAGTCAAATAGGCAACTCAAAACAGTAAAGTAAAGCTGATCCGGACAGTGTAATGAATATAATCTCTGTTATCTCTACATGCCAATGGACAAACTATAAGGGATGCACAATGCTTTCAGCCACAAGTGCTCACACTCTCGATATCTCAACCACTTGGTATTGTATATGGCCCACACGTTCCAGGAAGAACCATACCGGAATATATGCAACGCTAACCATAGGCCACCCAATACCGAGGAAAAAGGCCAACCAGCACTGTGGAGAAGATCCATCTCCAGGTATCAAGTACTTCGTACAAGATCCATGTCCAGGGAAGATTCATCCCTCAATAATATCAACCGCACTCACTACGGGTGTGTTACGGACTCCAGAGGGGCTTCTACAGCCCAAGCGCTATCATAATATCAATATACCCGCTGTGGCATGCAGCCCGATCCCATATCTGTCACTCACAATTGGCTCTCGACATCACTCAGTCATCAACCTCTCTAGTCTCACTCATGGGCCCATAATATCACGAACTAGCCCGAAACAATAATATGATAATCCAATAGATAGCAACTGAGACTGGTATATGACATGGAATACATGTATATGACTGAGTACAAAATATCAGTAAAAGCAGTAAAGTGACAGCAAAAAACGACCATATGGGTCTCAACAATACCAACATAAAGCCTAAGCATGATATCTAGCATAATTGACAGCTCAATTATGTTATCACAAGATAAGAACAAGGATATCATCAAGATATTATCACTAACCAGTGCCACGGAATCAACCAGGTCACAATTCTCACAGTGCACGCCCACACGCCAGTCACTTGGAATGTGCATCAGCTCAATACCAATTATATAATACATATTTCGGGGTTTCGAACCCTCAGAACCAAGTTTCAAAGCATTACTTACCTCAATTGCACAAAAGACCTACTCTGAAATGCCCTTTCCTCTCAAATCAGTCTCCAAATGTCCCGAATCTAGCCACAAGCAATACGAGATGATCAATAAAGGCTAAAGGAACAAATTCCACAAAGAAAACATGAAATTCTACTTAAAATCCAAAATCAGCCCAAACCCGGCCCTCGGGCCCACATCTCGAAATCTGACAAAAGCCACAAAACCCGAAAGCCCATTCACTCACGAGTCTAACCACACCAAATTTATCAAAATCCGACATCACTTGCCCCTCCAAAACCCCAAAACTCACTCTCCAATTCTCAAGCCCTAATCTCCCAAATCTCACCCCAAAAACCCACCAACTAAGTGTAAAATTAATGGGTAAACACCATTATTGAAGATAAATAGGCACAAGGAACTTACCTCAGCAAACACTTCAAAATCCTCCTCAAAATCCTCCAAAATCCGAGTTCCAAAATATGAAAATGGGAAAAAATCTCAAAGTCACGTTTTTATATACTCTGCCCAGGCTTATCGCACCTGCGGCTCCATCTCCACATCTACGAAGCCACATTTGCAGACAAAGCTCCGCTTTTGCGGAAAACCACTTAAACACTGCCTCCGGTTATGCGATCAAGTGACCGCATCTGCGCTCTTCGCAGGTGCAGGAGTCACATCGCTCCTGCGGTCCTTACACGCCCTACGCTCCATAATCCGCTTCTGCAACCATCGCAGGTGCGGGAATGCCATTGCACCTGCGCCCTCTGCCTAGATCTTCCTTGGTCGCATCTGCGATCCTCACCTCGTTTTTGCTAGCTCGCACCTGCGGTACCCATTCCGCAGGTGCGGTTACACCAGTAGCAGTAGCACTTCAGCTACAAATACCCAACTCAAATCAAGCTATTAACCACCCGAAATCACCTCGAGGCCCTCAGGACCTCAACCAAACATACCAACAGGTCCTACAACCCGATACGAACTTAGTCGAAACATCAAACCACCGAAATAACATCAAAAAACTAATTACACACGGATTCAAGCCTAATGTACTTAGAAATTTTCGAATTCTACAAATGACGTTGAAACCTATCAAATCACGTCCGATTAACCTCAAAATTTGCACACAAGTCAAAAATGACACTACGAACCTGCTCCAACTTCCAGAGATCTAATTCGACCCCAATATGAAAACTTTTACTGTCGGCCAAAATTGTCAAAATTCTAACTTTCGCCAATTCAAGCCTAATTTTACTACGGACCTCCAAATCACATTCCGGACGCGCTCCTACGTCCAAAATCACCTAACGGAGCTGATGGAACCATAAAAATTCAAATCCGAGGCCGTTTACACATAAGTCGACATCTGGTCGATCTTTTCAACTTAACTTCTAATTAAGAGACTAAGTGTTTCAATTCCATCCGAAACCACTCTGGACCCGAACGAACCAACTCGGTAAGACATAATACAGTTGTAGGACACAAATGAAGTAGAAAATAGGGGAACATGGCTATAACTCTCGAAACGACCGGCCATGTCATTACATAATCGCACCCCAATTCAGGCTAAATGATCTTTTGATCTTTCAACTTCTACATTCGATGCCGAAACCTATCAAATCGCGTCCGATTGACCTCAAATTTTGCACACAAGTCACATTTGACATTACAGACCTATTCTAACTTCATAAATCGGAATCTGACCTCGATATCAAAAGGTCCACTCCCGATCAAACTTTTCAAAAACCTTCAAATTTCTAACTTTCGCCAAATGACCCTAAAATGACTTACGGACCTCCAAATCCACATTTGGGCGCGCTCCCAACACCAGAATCACCATACGAAGTTATTTCCAGACTCGGAATCCCAAACGGACATTGATAATATTAAAATACAATTTCACCCCAAATTTATGAAATCCTTCCCAATGCCAACTTTCCACAATAGGCGCCGAAACGCTCCCGGGCCATCCAAAACCCGATCCGCACATACACCCAAGTCCAAAATCATCATATGAACCTGTTGGAACCTTCCAATCCCGATTCCGGGGTCGTTTACTCAAAAATCACGCCTTAGTCGATTCCTCCAACTTAAAGTTTTCGAAATGAGAATTTTCTTTCCAAATCAACTCCGAACTTCCCGAAATTCAATTCCGACGATGCGTACAAGTCAAAATACCTGAAATGAAGCTGCTCAAGGCCTCAAACCGCCGAATGATACGCTAAAGCTCAAAACGATTGATCGGATCATTACATTGATACTTCAAATAAAGTTTGTGCCCATTAGACACTCACTGCTAACACCGCCTTCGACCACCACCATATTTACCTCTACCACTACAGCAGTGAAACTATACAATCGGACATCAGTTAGTTATGGACATTATTATGATTTTATCATTTAGATTTGATTCCACTTAAAGAAAAGGTCAATCTCGATTCTCTATTTAATTCATCCCGCTCAATGATGAACAAAATTCAACTAGAGCCATTTCCAACTAAAAAATTAAATTCACAGCAATATTCTTACATTATCCATATTAAAGGACACCCACAAACATATAAAGTTTCCTTTTCAAGGATCTAAAACAAACGCCTCAAACAAAACTAGAAAAAACATACAGCTACCCATGAATCAAGCACATGGATTATCCAAGAAGAAAAACCCAGATATTACAAATAAACAAAGAACAAAATTGAGCAAATAAACAAACACGTGGAGAGAATCACTATATAAGAAGAGGGAGAAAAAAATGAATGCATTGTGTTGTAGGAAGAAGCGGATCTAAAATTTAAATTTTATGAGTTTCTATGACAGCCTCTAATTATATATACAATCATAGGTGCATTTATAGTCAAATATTTTTCAAAAAAATTGATGAATTTTGTTGAAATAATTTTAAGGTTTAGACAAAAACTAATGGGTTTACGATTACGAGAACCCACAAGCTTAAGACTAAATCCAGCTTTGAGTGTCTAGTTTCAATGGTGGAAAGGATGATGCCAATAAAATGTAGAAGAAAGAATAAAAAAGAAAAAGAAAAATGATAATATCGAGGGAGAATGTTAGTACTGAATCTACTGATGTAGATCTTCTTGTATTGGGTAAGACTTGCAGTTTATAGATAGTCGTCTCTTGAGGAGATATGTGGCAATGATTAGGATGGACCTTTAAAGATGAACTAAACCAACTGAATCGTACCGAACAGATTATTAGGTTTTATCTTAAAAAAATTATAAATTTTTATATAAATTTATAACCATACAGAATAATAGAGTGGATTTTTAATTTTATAAAAATATACAAATATATTTTATATACTAAGTTTAAAACTAATAAAGCATTAATTTTTTTTCTTAGGTCATGGGATTATAGAAATAGTTACAAGTGATCAAATAATTAATATCCAAAGTTCCAACTTCCATACCTATTATAATACTCATATCAAAACTAAATTAGTTCTAACTTTTTTAGTAGCAAGCCGATAGGTATTCCAGTTACTTCAATAGCAAGCACAAGGTATTTAATATCTTTCCTTTCATAAGATTTAGATTTCTCTTGTTGGATAATCTTCTAATAAGCTCTATTATTGCGTCCCAATTGATTTGTATCTTTCTACTCGTATGGTTTATGTTTCTCTTATCTTTACTTAATTTGTTTTATGCTACCATAGGATAATGAGTATTCTTGACATCTTTCATGTTCCTTTGATCATCACTTTTAAAATAGTAAAAATGTCTAGAGAGTTTTTCCAAATTCATATGGAAGTACACATTTATCGCATGCTAACTTCGACTAGCGATTCTTGCATGGTGTTTTTTTAAAAAATACAAAAAAGTACTCGAAACGTACTGATACCGAAGAAAAATCGAGATTATTAGGACGGTTTCAAAACATATAATTTTGGTTATACAAAATGAAATAACTGAAAAATTGATACAGTACAAATTTTATGAAATAACGACCAAACCATTGACTCCCCTAACAGTGATGGCAGGGTAGAGATGAGTCAGCAAATAGTTACTGCCGGATATAGTCATACGAACACTATTGAGTTGATTGCGAGGACATAAATATCGGGGAAGAGAATTTGAAAGTAAGTACCAGTTGGAAAGAGCAGTATTAAGGAGCAGTTGTTACAAAAAAATCACATCATTTACTCCAAAAGTTATGCAGCCATCAACATAGATTTTTATTTATCTTTAAAAAGGCGTGATTTTGAGATCTTGTCTCCTTTGATTTAACTATAAATAACAATATTAACACTCATTGTAAGGACACGAAATACTAGAATCATAAAGTTGTTATTCTTTCTCTCATTTGCTTAAGCTTTATAAGATTGTTATCCAAATTTCTCACTTACTCTTGGTTGCTGTGGATCAATCTAAAATGCATGCTTGTTCTTTCTTTAATTTCTTTATTTTTTCCTTTATTCTTTACCATTTTACTACTCATATCAACTGAAGTCATGTGCCTATACGTTTACAAATTAAAATGTACCTTTTTTGCAGGTAAACACTTTCATTTGAAAAGTACACATACATTCATTTAGCTTTGATTTATCTGTAATCTCTAGGGTAGAATATTAAGATCTAAAAATAATAATCGTACAAATATCTTGATATGTTTTATCACATTAGGATAGCAAACATGTCTAGGATTGCCAATAATTTTTTAGATAAATTATTATTATTATTATTATTATTATTCCCTGAATTTAGTATTTTCTTTTGGCAGAAAAGAGAGATGAGAACTTAACAAACCGACATGGCGATAATGGTTTTGGGATGAGAGAGAGAACTGAGAGGGAAGATATCCAAGTAAAAGATTATGCTAAAGACGCTCCAAGCAAAAAATTATTAAAACTTCAACAAATTATGAATTCAGAATTCGTGAGCCAAGGCTATATCGAAAATAGCAATTCTTTATTTTTAAGATATGAGTAAGATTTATGTATACATTATCTTCCCCATACTTCAATTGTGGAACTACACTAAATATGTTATTATTGTTATTGTAATAAATTCGGTTATAAGAATCTTAAGATTCAATCAATCAAAATTAAACTTGGGATTTGTGACCTCTAATTATACTCTTATGTCAATAAGAGGCTGCTTATCGCTCTATTTCTCTTTATAGTATCCAGGGGCGAAGTAACATTATGCAAATGATGGTCAACTAATCACCGTTTATCAAAATTTTACGAAAACTAACACTATGTATACAAGTAAAATATTAATTTTAGATGCAGAAATATATGTTGAACACCCTTTGTTGGAATTTTTTTGTTACTTCTTTCAAGTCTGAACACTCTTAAAAATATTTCCAGCTTCGCCATTAATAGTATCTTTAGTTCCACAATCTTTTCATGAATTGTTTTATAACAGTTTCTGAAAACGGTAGTGGCGAAAACAAAATACCCCAACTAAAATGATTTTGAGGAATTTCATATGAGGTGTGGATTTTCTTGAAGGTTTGAGAAATCACATGTCATTTCTGAATATGGATTTGATGGAAATTAAGAGCTGACAAATAGAGGGATAAAATACGTTGCTATTGTGAGAATATTGACACAATAAACCCAAGATCAAAGATGATGTGATATTAAGACACAAAATAAATCAAGATTAGCAAGAACAGTTTCGTATCTATTTGAGCTATATCACGGGCTGACGAAGGACTAGGTCTTCCTCTCTATTGCCCATTCTCCAATCTTGCAGCGTCAATGGACAACTACCACAGACAGTAGATATTATGAAATAACTCTGACTATGTGTTTATATAAGGGCTAGAGAGGGGACGTAGCTGTAATTATTCAAATCCTAACGGGTCCTCCCATTAAAGGCCTCATTGGGTTGAGTCTACACTCACCACGGCACTAGACCCACCAAGAACATAAAGCGCACGACCCAATAACCAATTATCACACTTATAATCGGGCTCACATTTATGGACTATTATTGTCACGACCCAAATTTCCAACCCTCGGGATCGTGATCGCGCCTAATATCATACTTGCTAGGCAAGCCAATGTTAGAGGGATTCAACATTTAAAACAATTAAAATATAATACGAAGTCTGATATTATCCAATAAATAAATCCAAAATCATATATGACAGAATGAACGAAACTCGAGCTAATACTACTATCTAACTATCCAGGATTTGGAGTCACAATTCATGAACTACTAAAGAATATTACAAGTATTTGGTTGAAATAAATATATATCTGTTTTGAATGAAATAAAAAAACAATCGAAATAATGTAAAGAAGACTCCAGAAATTTGTGGACGCCAACAGATCTACCTCGTGTCTCCGTACGAATACTTAGCTACTACTTGATGACTCAGCTCTAGCCAGAACCTGGATCTGCACAAGAAGTGCAGAGTGCAGTATCAGTACAACCGACCCCATGTACTGGTAAGTGCCGAGCCTAACCTCGACGAAGCAGTGACGAGGCTACGACGGGGCATTTATAATATAACTCGGATACAATGTATAATAAAGCAAGAAGAGAATAATAAACTAATTAAACAGTAACTTGTAACAATTAATAAAACAACTCGGTTAGCTTTTCCAGATCTCAGCTATAACCAATCCTCACGAAAATTTCCAAGTTTCAATTTAAAATAACGATAAAAGCAGAGTATGAGAACAATAGAATAAAACAGTAAGTTTTCCAGTCTTTATCATATAATCAGTAAAACATGAACGTCCTCCCTTATTGCTCCTTGTTGCGGTGTGCAACCCGCTCCCACCTGTCCACCCTTATTGCTCCTCCCTATATATATCACCCTTATTTCTCCTGTTGTGGCGTGCAACCTAATCCCACCTGTCCTCCATTATTACTCCTTTTTCCGCTCCCACAGACAATCACATATCTTTATTTTAAAAAAAAAAGATTTCACAATTTAGGTCAAAGCCTTTCATAATATTTATGTCTCAACAATTATAAGCAGAAAGATGTACTATTCAGAAATTTCACAAATTATCATTACACAGCGAAACCAATCGAAATGTATCATGAAATACTGACCACCACCTCACCCATTAATGTAACACAATGAAGTTAAGGAAAAATTGATACTCCCAAATAAGTGAAACAATATCTAGCAAACAAGTAAGCAAAACAAGTAGACATGGAGGCATGAAAATCATGAAACAACTAAACCAGGAATCAAATAAATTGGAAAACGGGGAAGGGAACATGCTAAATGAATAATTTGGTGGTGCATAGATACTCGTCACTTCACCTATACACCACACACTTGAAATTTCACATAGCATTTAATTTGGGGATTGCTATTCCCACAAGTCAAGGTTAAACAAGACATTACCTCAATTCCGCAGGCCACTCACTGCTCAATCACAACTTCTCCTTTAGAATTTGCCTCTAACCTGCTCGAATCTAATCATAATTGGTTCAATATCATCAATTGTTGCTAAAGGAATTAACTTTAATGAAAAACTATGATTTTCCTATATTTTCCTATCAGAAGACAAAATCGACCCCGGGCCTGCTTGGTCTAAACTTGAGGTTCGGACCAAAACCCGTTTACCCATTCTCCCCCGATCCCGGATATACAACGTTTTAGAATCCGTCCTCAAGTCGAGGCCTAAATTCCCAAATTTTGAATTTCCTAAGTTCTACCCAAAAATCCCAATTGTTTACCATGAAAACTCTAGATTCGAGGTTGAAATCTTGTTAAAAGTTGTTAAGGATTGAAAGAATTAGTTAGGAATCACTTACCTATGATTTGGATAAGTTTGAGTCTTTGGAAAATCGCTCATGGATTTTTAGAATTTGAGAGAATTGAAAAATGGGTGGAAATCCCATCTAAAAACGTATTTGAGCAGCTGCAGTTATCGCAAATTGCAAACCCTTCGAAATCCCTGCTGCCTTCGCATTTGCGACCAGTGGGCTTGCTGGGCAGTCTTCGCATTTGCGAGGATGGCCTTCCCAAGCCTGGTTCGCATTTGCGATATAATGTCTCGCAATTACTAGGCCTGTTAACTTCGCAATTGTGAAGCATGATCTCGCAATTGCGAGATCAGAGGCCTGGATAGACACCAGCTATGAAACTTTTCTAAGTCTATATACTCCGTGGCCTATCCGAAACTCACCCGAGCCCTCGAGGATCCAAACCAAACACGCACGCAAGTCTAAAAATATCTTACGGACTTGCTCGTGCAATCAAATCGCAAAAATAACATTTAAGACTACGGATTCAACCTCAAAACTCCTGATTTTCTCAAGAACACTTCAATTTCACTATTTCTCAACCGGATGTCCGAATCACGTCAAATAAATTGCGATTCTCACTAAATTTCACATATAGGACTTAAATATTATAAAAAACCTGTACCGGGCTCCGGAACCAAAATACGAGCCCGATATCAACGAGTTCTCACATTAATTTATTTCTTTATTTCCTTAGAAATCCAGCAAAATAATTTTCTTCAAAAATTGATTTCTAAAGCTAGGGCCTCGGAATTCAATTCCGGGAATATGTCCAAGTCCCATATTTTACTGCGACCTCTCGGGACTGTCGGAACACAGATCCGGATCCGGATCCGTTTACTAAAAATGTTGACCAAAGTCAACTAGAATCAAATTTTTAACTCTAAAATTATTATTTCTCATATTTTAACATAAAATTATTCCGGTTTCACGCCCGTACTGCGCACGCAAACAACGCAAATAAAATATATCTTTTAAGGCTAATGAGCTTCGAATAGTGTCTTAATTATCACAATTATCAAACAATTATAAATTATTTAAAACAAAACAAAAGCAACCAAAGAAAATTCCGAGATGATGAAAGAAAATCATTAGTGGCCACATTTTTATTTAATTTTAAAACAAGTCCATAAACATTAATCGACCTATATTATCTCAACATTGAATATCAAACTTTGGAGATTTATGTATTATTGTCAACACATGATCTTCTGTAATCACAACAATCTCAATTAAGTAAACAAGATCATGGTCTAGTAGTGTAGTAAGAAATAGTGCCACGTGTGATATATTGACATAACAACAGTATGAACTCATGCAGTTTTATCTTTTCGGTCCTTTATATGTCATAAAGACATATAACATATGCACATCTTGGGCAAACTAATTTTCACCTCAAGGTATCGTATTACCGAATTGCATCGTATACCAAAAGTGGATGCCATCTTAGACAAATCAGTTTTCATATCAAAATACCGTATTACCGAAATGCATCCAATATATATAGTAACTAATATTGCATATAATTGCACATCTGAAAGCTCTTGGGCTAACCTATTTTTACCCTAAGATACCATGATCTGACTTACCAATAACGTGAACAAAAATGATGATCATCGTAAAATTATTCTATATAATAAATGTTCACTACCGTAGAATATTAAAACTCCCACTAAACTAAAGAATCAAATACTCTACAATACCCATATTTATAATATGACGTTTAAAATCAATGGGCCTAAGACCTTTAGTTAGTGGATCAACTAGCATTTCATCTGTACGAATATTCTGAATAATAATGCTCCTTACATTACCAACTCTCTGACTGTCAAAAACTTGATTTGTATGTGTTTGGTGCCTCTAAGCAGCTTATTATTCTTAGAAAAAAATACAGTTGTACTGTTATCACAATAGATTACAGTGGGTATTTGAATTGATTCAACAACTCTAAATTCTGAAATAAAATTCCTGAGCCAAACAGCTTGAGTGGATGCACTATAACAAGAACTTAGTATACATTGTCGATGATGTAACCAATGTCTCTTTAATGCTCTTCCAAGAAATAGCACCACCAGAAAGAGTGAAAACATAACAAGATGTGGACTTATAATCATCTATGCACCCGCCAAAGTCAGCATCTGAAAAAATTATTTCAAGACTATCAACTCTTTGTAGATTAACATATAGTATTTGATCTTCTGAAGATATCTCATAACCTCTTGGATGCAACCCAATTATCATGAGCAAAATTAGACAAGTATCTTCCAAGGACATTTACAGCAAAAGCTATGTCAGGTCTAATGCAAACATGTGCATTCAACTACCAACTGCACTAGCATAAGGAATATTTTTCATAGCTTCCCTTTTAATATTATTTTTTGGACATTGATTCTTACGCAATTTGTCACCCTTGACCACTATTATATCCCAGACTTGCAAGATTGCATATTAAATCTGGAAAGAATACGATCCACATAGGACCTCTGAGACAACCCAAGAACATTACGAGATCTATTACGGAGAATCTCGATGCCCAGAACAAAAAAAGCATCTTCAAGATCTTTCATCTCAAAGTGTCTTGAGAAGAATTGTTTGGTTTAAAAAAGTAATCCATGATCATCGCTGGAAAGTAGAATAACATCAACATAGAAGACAAGAAAAATGAATCTGCTCCCACTAATCTTCAAATAGATGCATTCATCAAACTTGTTCTCTACAAAACCAAATGATTTCACAACACTGTCAAATTTCAAATACCATTGACGAGAAGCTTGCTTTAGGCCATTTATAGACTTCTTCAAGTTACACACTAAGTGTTCCTTTCCACTTCCGATGAAACCTTCAGGTTGTTTCATATAAAATTTCTCACACAATTCTCCATTTAGAAACGATGTCTTAACATCCACCTGGTGTAGTTCGAGGTCAAAATGAGCTACCAATGCCATGATAATTCTAAAACCATCTTTAGTGGATGCAGGAGAAAAATTCTCATTATAATCAAGTCCCTCTTTCTGAGTAAAACCCCTTGCAATCAAATGAGCCTTAAATCAATCAATATTTCCATGACTATCATTCTTGATCTTGTAAACCCCATTTGCAACTTATTAGTTTGTTCCCACTCAGTAAATCAATAATATCATAAACACCATTGTCATACATGGACTTTATCTCATCTTTTGTAGCATTAGGCCCTTTTTCAGATTCTGGACTATTAATAGCTTGTTTATATGTGACAAAACTTTCACTTTGGCCAATATCATAATCAGCCTCACGCAAATATACTTGATAATCAGTATCAATAGCCGATCTTCTCTCTCTTTGTGATCTACAAAGCGAATTATCTGGTGCTTCAGAAAATGATTCACTAGCTTGAATATTCTCATCCTCTATAACCATAGGGTTAATATCATGTTAGCTGCTCCCCTTTGGCTCATTAAACTAATAGTTACTCCTATCAGCAAAATCAGTCTCTAAATATTTGGTTGTCCGTGATTCAACAATTCTAGTGCCAGAAGAGGGACAATAAAACCTGTAACCTTTTGAATGATCAGGGTATCCCATGAAATAACACCGAAAAATCCTAGGATCAGTTTTTTTTGCAGCGGATCAAATATCTTAACTTCAGCAGGACATACCCAAACTCGAAAATGATTCAAAATTGGTTTTCTGCCAGTCCATAGCTCAAAAGGAGTCTTGAGAACAACTTTACTCGGAACTCGATTCAGGATATAAGTAGCTGCCTTATAGCTTCACCTAAAGGAATTCTGGCACATTGGTGTGACCTATCATGCTTCTTTTCATTTCCATCAATGTGCGATTACGCCTTTTAGCCACACTATTTTGCTCAGGGTCTATAGGCATGGTTACTTGGCCAATGATTTTATTATATTGAAGATATTCAGCAGATGGTCCAACGTGTTGACCAGCTTCCATTTATCTTCCATAATACTCCCCACCACGATCAAACCTCACAACCTTGATAGCTTTTTCTTCTTGCTTCTCAACTTCAGCCCGAAAATATTTAAAAACATCAAGAGAATGATATTTTTCTTTAATTAAATACATATGCAATAGCGAAAATAATCATCAATAAATGTGACAAAGTACTTGTTTCCGCACAAAGTGGTAGAATATGGTCCACTTTTATCAGTATGATTAATTTCTAAGAGATCTTCGAGTGGAACCTTTTTTTTATCTTTCTCAATTTACCACGAACACAGTCAACACATATTTTTGAATCATCATTATTAAGGGAGGGAAAATAGTTGTCTTCACCAGTTTATCAATTCGTTCTTTTGAAATGTGACCCAATCATCTGTGATAAAGTGTTCGAGACTTCTCACTAGTCAAAGACCGATTAGCATTCGCAGTCTCAATATGAAATGAGGAGTTAAGAGCCAGAGGTAATTTGTACAAATAAACTACTAAAGGACAACCCCAACACATTTAGTGTCATAAAATATTTCAGATTTATTATTCCCAATGTCACGACCCAAATTTCCAACCCACGGGATCGTGATGGCGCCTAACACCACACTTGCTAGGCAAGCCAATGTTAGAACTTGATTAGCCATTTTCCTTTGAATATTTACTTAAACACAATGAGACAATTTGAATTAAACTAAATCTAATAATTTCCAATAACTGTAATCAGGAATAATATTCAATATGATGAAACGAACTACGAACTAAAACCAACTATATAACTACCCAGAGTATGGTGTCACAATTCACGAACTACTAAAGAGTACTGCAAATAATGGGCTGAAAGAATTATATATCTATTTTTTGAATGTAATAAAACAATGTCTATAAAATTAAAAAAAGACTCCAGGAATCTGCGGACGCCAGAAGATCTACCTCGTGTCTCTGAACGATGATGGCATCTACTAAAATCTCATAACTCTGTACGGTACCTGAATCTGCATAAAAGAGTGCAGAGTGTAGTATCAGTACAACCGACCCTATGTACTGACTAAGTGCCGAGCCTAACCTCGACGAAGTAGTGACGAGGCTACAGCGGGGCATTAACAATATAACCTGGGAACAATATATAATAAAGCAAGAAGGAAATAATAAGAATAAACTAAATAACCAGTAACTTGCAACAGTAAGTAAAAAAACTCGGATAACTCTTTTCAGATATCAACTATAATCAACTCCTCAAAATTTCCAAGTTTCAATTTAAATCACAGTAAAAATTAGAGTATGAAAACATTTTTAATAAAATCGGAGTTCTCTAAATCCTTATTTTTGAAAATCAGTAAAACATAAGTATTCTCCCTTATCGCTCCTTGTTCTGGTGCGCAACCCGCTCCCACCTATCCACCCTTATTGCTCCTTCCTATATATGTATTACCCTTATTTCTCCTGTTGTAGCGTGCAACCCGATCCCACCTGTCCACCCTTATCACTCCTTGTTGCGGCGTGCAACCCGCTCCCACCAGACATATCATATCAGTTTATTTACTAAAACTTTCACAATTCAAGCCAAGCCTTTCACAATATTTTTGTATCAACAATTGTAAACAGAAGATGTAAAACTTATAAACTTCATTAATTATCATTTCACATCGAAACCAATCGGAAATTATATACATATCGTAACACTAACATCCAGCTCAATCCTTATGTAACATGACAAAACCAAGAGAACAAACAACACTTCCAAAATACTTGAAACAATACTTAACACTAAGTTAACGAATCCAAATCGACATATAAACATCAAGGATCATGAAACAATTAAGCCCGGAAGCAAATAATTAGAAACAGGGAAAGGCGTCATGTTAAGCAGATAATTTGGAGGTGCATAGATACTCCTCACTTCACCTATACACCACACACATGTAATTTCACATAGCAATTAAGTTGGGGATTCCAATTTCCTCAAGTCAAGGTTAAACCAAGCGCTTACCTCAAATTCATAGGCCACTCACAGCTCAATTACCGCTTTTCCTTTCGAATTTGCCTCTAACCCGCACTAATCTAATCATAATTAGTTTAATATCATTAATTTATGATAAAGGAAATAAATTTACTGAAAAATCATTGTTTTCAAAAAATTTCTCAAAAAAAGTTAAAACCCGACCCCGGGCTCGCTTGGTCCTAACTCGGGGTTCGGACCAAATTCCTTTTACCCATTCACCCTCGAGCCCGAATATGCAATTAGTTTCGAAATCCGACCCCAATTCGAGGTCGAAATTCCATTTTTACAAAATTCCCTAATTCTACCCAAACCCCCAATTTCTACCATGAAAATTCTTTTTTTTTTTGATTGAAAAGTGATGAAAAACATTGGGTAACTGAATAAGAAGAGTTTAGAATTGTTTACCAACACTTTGGGGATGAATTTGTGTGAAGAAAATCACCTCTAGGTCTTTGTAGTTCGAAAATATGAAGAAAGAGGTTCTGATCGTTTGAAAATCGTATTTTATATAACTAGACAGGCCTTCATCGCGTTCGCGATGGGCCTGTCGCGTTCGCGTAAGGTCAGGCCTAAATGACCTTCGCGTTCGACCTGGCCGTGTTCGCATAGGAGAAATGTTCTCCCTTCCCCCAGGCCCACTTAACTCACCGCGTTCGCGTGTGCCTTCCTGTGTTCGCGAAGGGTCTCCCCCCAGTGCTTCGTGTTCGCGTCCAAGGCCACGTGTTCGCATAGAACAAAATGACCCAAGGGCACTTTTACTCTACACGTTCGCATGTGAAGCAACGTGAACGTGAAGAACACTTTGCCTGTGCACCAGAAACAACAAAAACAACAGACTTTAACATGTTCAAAATATCTCGTAACCTATCCAAAACTCACCCTAGCCCTCGGGGCTCTAAATCAAACATGCACGCAAGTCTAAAAATATCATACGGACTTGCTCGAACGATTAAATCACGAAAATAATATCTAAAACTATGAATTTAACCTCAAAACTCATGATTTTTCTCAAGAAAACTTCAATTTCACTATTTCTCAACCGGACGTCTGAATCACCTCAACTCAACTCTGATTCTCACCAAATTTCACAGATAGGACGTAAATATCATAACAAACATGTACCGGGATCCGAAACGAAAATACGGGCCCGATAGTAATGAGTTCAAACATTAATTTATTTCTATATTTCCTTAAATGTCACGACCCATTTCCGAAATCGTGATGGCGCATGTCATGAAACCAGGCAAGCCACCCATTTATCTAACTAAATACAAATCTCATAAAAATCCCCTTTTTAACAAATTCTGAAATCAATAACAATAATAATAACTCCAGTTTAATATATTTAAAAGACCAAATCCTACTAATCCCGGATCTAGTGCCACACAGTCATGAGCTACTAATACTTAATACAATTGAAAGAAAGGTCAAACAGAGTCTGAAAATATATACGACAGGTAGAAAGGAAAGAGAAGACGAGAGCACGGTCGCCAGTTGCTACCTCGTCAACCCTGATGAAACTGTTGTGCTCCCTGGCCTGAGCTGAATTCCTATGTACCTGGATCTGCACACAAGGTGCAGGGGGTAACGTGAGTACACCAAATCAGTAGTAACGAAACCAAACGACGGGCTGAGAGGTAGTGACGGACAAAACCTCCGACAATGCAAACAACAGTATATAGATTGGACATGATAGTAATATATCAGAAAATAAATACGGTGTATCAAGATATGTTTGTAACCCTGCATACTAGCATGAGTGCATAGGGAATCATGAATGATGAGTACTCACTAATCGAGCTCTCATAAGGTGGTCCACTCAGTACTAGAATACGGCCTTAAGGTCCAGGGAAGTCCATCCCGGATATTACATAAACACAAGTGACACAGTCACTAAGTACTGAGAAAAATAGCTGATCCATCCCCCGCGGAGAAATCCATCTCCGGAACATAATAACCACGGATAAATCCATCTCCGGAACATAACAACCACGGAGAAATCCATCTCCGAAATATCTGTGCGCTCACTGGGGGTGTATAAACTCCGGAGGGGCTCCTTTCATCCCAAGCGCTATATCAAGCCAACGAAGGCATGAATCGCTGCGGTGTGCAGTCCGACCTCATAACTGTCTCAATCTAGGCTCTAAGCCTCACTTAGTCAGTACCTTCCAGTCTCACTTAGAATGCTCTAACATATGCAATGCAACCCAAACCAATGATAATATAAATAAACTAGCAACTTACGAGACTGAGGCATGAAACATATACTATAACAGGATTGAGTAAATGAAAGCAATAATCACAGATAGAGACAACAACAATCGACCATTCCGGTCTAAACACATTGGCTTGAAGCCTTAACATTTATACTTAGCATGATTTCTATTTTGTTTAAGGTAATTACCACCTTCACAGTACAATATCAATTTGGAATAACCAATAGACAGTGCCATGGGATGAGCCGAGCTACAAATATTCGGTAAACGCCCGCATGCCCGTCACTTGGCAAGTGTGTCACCTTAATTAACAGCAAATATCAAATAGTTTGGTGTTTCGAACCCTCAGTTCCTAGTTTGGAAGCGTTACTTACCTCAAAACCGGCTAACACACTACTCTACAATGCCCTTGCCTCTAAATTCAGCCTCCGAGTGCTCCAAATCTACCAAGTTCAGATTTTTATCATCAATATATGCTTAAGGAACAATTTCCAATTGAAAATATCGAAATTCACCCAAAAATCCGAAACCGGTCAAAACCCCACCCCCGGACCCGCATCCCGAAACTCAAAATTTTTTACAAAAAGTGTTCTTCGTCCTCTCACGAGTCCATACATATAAAGAACACCAAAATCGGAGTCCGTTTGACCCCTCAAATCGACCCCTAAAGGTCTCTAATTCTCAAGCCCTAAAACCCCATTTTTTCTATTGTTTTCCATGAATTTGCACTGGTTTTATGCTCTATAATCACCCATAATCGAGTTTGAATGACTAGAACACTTACCTCTATGAAGAACAAGAATTTCCCTCTTCAAAATCGCCCCCAAGAGCTCTTTGTCGTACAACAATGGTGAAAAAGAGGGTTTAAGTCGCGAAAGGGTTTAATTAATTATACCCAGTGATTTCTTCACCGCGATCGCGGACTCCCTGTCACGATCGCGTAGCACCACTCTCCAACCCCACGCGATCACAGCTCTCCTCACACGATCACGAAGACCAATCGACCTCGCCCCCACGCGCCTGCCTTATCCCTACGCGATCGCAACACTCCTCACGCGATCGCACTGTTCAACCTGCTCAACCTCTGCGATCGCGAACTCACCTCGATCGTAGAGAGGAAAATTCTGCCCCTCTCAAATTTCACTACGCGATCGCGTACAAGGACACCAGCAACAGAACACCAGATTTTTCAGCAGATTCCTAAGGCCAAAAATGCCCGTTAACTACCCGATATCAATCCCGAGCCTCTCGGGACCCCAACCAAAGTTACCAACACATCCCATAACATCAGTTAAAGTTAGTTGTACTCTCACAACACCAAAATTAACATCAAAACACCAAATTCACATTGGATTCATGCCTAAGAACTATAAAATTTCTAAAATCCACCGATGATGTCGAAACCATCCAGAACAACTCCGATTGACCTGAAGATTTTCAGACATACCCAAAATGACATTACGAACCTGTTCCAACTGTCGGAATTCCATTCCGACCCCGATAGCCTATTTTCCACCGCCAACCGGAAATCGCCAAAAACTAACTTTCGCCAATTCAAGCCTAATTCTACACCGGACATCACAAAAATATTTCGAACACACTCCTAATTCCCAAATCACCTAAAGAAGCTATCCAAGCCATAAACTACGGATTCCAAGGTCATTTACCAATAAGTCAACTCTCAGTTGACTTTTCCCATTATAAGGCTATCTTTAAAGACTAAGTTACTAAATTCTCATTTAACCATTCCGATTTCAAGCCTATCAACTCTAACACATCAATAATAGAATAACCAATTTATAACAAGTCGATAAGAGTAATTTAAATGCAGGTTTTTACGTAACGACAGACTGGGTCGTTACATTAAAAATCCAGCAAAAAAATTTCTTTCAAAATTGATTTCTAAGGCTAAGGACCTCGGATACAATTCCGGGCATACGTCCAAGTCCCATATTTTACTGCGGACCTCCCGGGATCGTCGGAACACGGATCCGGGTCCTTTCAATAAAAATGTTGAACCAAGTCAACTTAAACAAAATTTTAAATTCCAAAAAAAAAAATTATTTTTTCATATTTTCACATATAAGCTTTCCGTTTTCACGCCCGGACTGTGCAAACAAATCGAGGTAAATAAAATTAGTCTTTTTAAGGCTTATAAGCCTGGAATGGAGTCTTAATTTACAAGATGACCCTTTGGGTCATCAAAGTCTCCACCTCTAAAACAAACGTTCTTCCTCGAACGGACATAGAAAATTACCTGAATTGGCAAACAAGTGGGGATATCTACTCTGCATGCCCGACTCGGACTCCCAAGTAGCTGCCTTAACAGGCTGACCCCTCCACTGCACTCGAACTGAAGGGTAACTCTTTGATCTCAACTGACACCGGTCTAGAATGGCTATGGGCTCCTCCTCATAAGTCAAATCTTTGTCCAACTGGACAGAGCTGAAATCTAACACGTGGGACGTGTCACCATGATATTTTCGGAGCATAGATACATGAAATACTGGATGAACGGAGGATGACCCTGGAGGCAACGCAAGTCTATAAGCTACCTCCCCCACTCTATCAAGAATCTCAAATGGTTCGATATACCTAGTGCTTAACTTGTCGTTCTTCCCAAATCTCATGAAAACCTTCATGGGTGATACCCGAAGTAATAATCCCTCTCCAACCATGAATGCCACATCCCGAACCTAATGATCGGTGTAACTCTTCTTCCTAGACTGAGCTGCACGAAGTCGATCCTATATAATCTTGACCTTATCCAAGGCCTCTTGAACTAAGTTTGTACCCAATAACTGAGCTTCTCCCGGCTTGAACCACAACTGGCGATCTACACCGTCTACCATATAATTCCCCATAGGGAGCCATCTGAATGCTCGGCTGATAACTATTATTGTAGGAAAACTCTGCTAACGACAAGAGTTGATCCCAAGAACCCCCAAAATCAATAACACAAGCGCGTAGCATATCCTCCAAGATTTGAAAAGTACGCTCGAACTGTTCGCCCGTCTGAGGATGAAATGCTGTGCTCAACTCAACTCGGGTACCCAACTCTCACTGAACTTCCCTCCAAAAGTGCGAGGTAAGCTGCGTACCTCGATCAGAAATGATAGACATGGGAACACCGTGAAGGCGAACAATCTCTCGAACATATATCTCTACCAACCGCTCCGAAGTGTAAGTACTTACTGGAATGAAATGTGCTGATTTAGTCAACCTATCCACAATGACCCAAACGGCGTAGAACTTCCTCTGAGTCCGTGGGAGTCCAACAATGAATTCCATAGTTATACTCTCCCACTTCCACTCAAGAATCTCTATCTGCTGAAGTAAACCACCAGGTCTCTGATGCTCATATTTCACCTGTTGGCAATTCAAACAACGAGCTACATAAGCAACAATATCCTTTTTCATCCTTCACCACCAGTAGTGTTGCCGCAGGTCCTTGTACATCTTGGCAGCACCCGGGTGAATAGAATACTTAGAACTGTAAGCTTCTTCAAGAATCAACTCATGAAGGCCATCAACATTAGGCACACATATACGTCCCCGCATCCTCAAAACACCATCATCTCCAACTGTAACCTTCTTGTAACCACCATGTCGAACGGTGTCCCTAAGGACCATCAAGTGCGGGTCATCATCCTGCCGATCTCTGATACGCTCGAATAAGGAAGACCGAGCAACTGTACAAGTTAGAACATGGCTGGGAAAAATATCCAACCTCACGAACTGATTAGCCAATGCCTGAATATTTGAAGCTAACGGTCTCTCATCAATTGGAATACATGCAAGACTGCCCATACTTACTACTTTCCTACTCAATGCATTGGCCACCACATTGGCCTTTCCTGGATGATATAATATAGTGACGTCATAATATTTCAATAACTCTAGCCATCTCCTCTGTCTCAAATTAAGATCCCTTTGCTTGAATAAGTACTGGAGGCTACGATGATCCGTGTAAAGATAGTGCCTCCATATTTTCAACGCATGAACAATGGCTGCCAACTCTAAGTCATGGACAAGATAATTCTTCTCATGAATCTTTAACTGCCGAGACACATATGCTATCACCCTGCCCTCTTGCATCAATACCGCTCCCAACCCAACACGTGAAGCATCCCAATATACCGTGAAAGATCCTGAACCTGAGGGTGACACCAATGCTGCTGAAGTCAAGGCTGTCTTGAGCTTTTGGAAGCTCACCTCACACTCATCCGACCATTTAAATGGGGTACCCTTCTGAGTCAATCTCGTTATCAGGGCTGCTATAGACGAGAAACCCTCTACAAAACGACCGTAGTATCCCGCCAAACCCAAGAAGCTCCTGATTTCCGTGGCTAAAGTGGTTCTAGGCCAGTTCTTGATTGCCTCTATCTTCTTAGAATCTACCTGAATACCATCTGTTGATATGATGTGACCCAAGAAAGCTAATGAATCTAACCAGAACTCACACTTTGAAGATTTTGCATACAACTGATTGTCCCTCAAAGTCTGGAGTGCTATACAGAGGTGCTGCTCATGCTCCTCCCGACTGCGGGAATATATAAGAATATCGTCAATGAACACAATTACGAAGGAATCCAGATAAGACTTAAAAACTCGATTCAACAAATCCATAAAGGCTGCTGGGGCATTAGTCAAGCCAAAGGACATCACAAAAAATTCACAGTGCCCATACCTTGTCAGAAAGGCTGTTTTAGGAACCTCGGACGCCCTAATATTCAACTGATGGTAGCCCGATCTCAGATCAATTTTCAGAAACACACTGGCACCTTAAAGCTAATCAAATAAATCAACAATTCTCAGCAATGGATACTTATTTTTGACAGTAACTTTATTCAACTACTGGTAACCTATACACATTCTCATTGATCCATCCTTCTTCTTTACGAACAAAACCGGTGCACCCAGGGTGAGACACTAGGCATGACGAAACCCTTATCAAGCAAGTCTTGCAATTTTTCTTTCAATTCTTTCAATACTAGTGGGGCCATACGGTATGGAGGAATAGAAATGGGCTGAGTTCCCGGACCAACATCAATACAAAAATCGATATCCCTGTCGGGTGGCATCCCCGGAAGGTTTGCATGAAACACTTCAGGGAACTCCCGAACAATAGGCACTAACTCTATTGAAGAAACCTCGACATCAGAATCACGAATATGAGCCAAATAAGCCAAACATCCCTTCTCAAACATGTGACAAGCCTTGGCATAAGAAATCACTCTGCTGGGAGAATGACCAGGAGTCCCTTTCCATTCTAACCGAGACAATCCCGACAAAGCTAAAGTAACTGTCTTGGCGTGACAGTCCAAGATGGCATAATAAGGTGACAATCAATCCATGCCCAATATGACATCAAAATCGACCATGTCAAGAAGCAAAAGGTCTACACTAGTTTCAAGACCCTCAATAATGATTATGCATGAACGATATACACGATCTACAACAATAGCATCCCCCACCGGCCTAGACACATAAACATAGACACTCAAAGAATCGCGGGGCACAACCAAATACGAGGAAAAATAGGATGACACATAAGAATAAGTAGACCCCAGATCAAACAAAGCTAAAACATCATTATTACAAACTGAAATGGTACCTGTGATAACTGCATCGGAGGACTCTGCTTTGGGTCTGGCTGGAAATGCATATAATTGGGCTGGGCCCCACCACCCTGAACTACGTCACCAGGAGGACCCCTGATAGGTAGTCTTCCACCTCTAACGGGCTGGCCGCCACCTCTAGCAAGATGGCCTCCACCTCAAGCATGTTGACCCCTACCTCTAACATTCTGACCTCTACCTCTGACTACCTGACCCCTACCCCTAGCTGGCTGGGCAGGTGGTGCTGCAGCTGGTGCCGGAACTAAAGTACGAGAATTCTGGTACTGAGGCTGATTACCCAACTATTTTGGACAAAATATCTAAATGTGTCCATACTCACCACACTCATAACACCCATCCTGATACTGAGGCTGACCCTGACAAATCGGCTGACCACGATAATAACTCTGAATAGGAGGTGCTCTGATAGGGGCTGACTGATCAGAATAAGGCAAGTAAGATACACAAACACCTGAGGCGCCATGGGATGTCCGAAGTGCTGAATTAAATGGCCTGGAAGAATGGCCTCTACCCTGTGTATCTTCGCCTCCAGACGAGGCACCGCTAAATCTACCGGGAATGGCGAGGTCTCTTGTCTGACCCCTGACCTCCCATCTCGAGAACCGTCTTAACTCTCCTGGACACATTGGCCGCATCCTGAAATGAATTCTTAGTCGCTTTTCTCCTTAACCATCTGCAACCTGATGGGCTAGGCAAGGCCCTCAGTAAATCTCCTAACCCTCCCTCTCTCTCTGTGGGCAATAAAAGAATAACATGCCGAGCAATCCACACAGCAATTCTCATACTTGGTAACTGTCATGCCGCCCTACTGAAGATGCTCAAACTGACGACGCTTATCTTCTCTAGTAGTGATACGCAAAAGTTTCTCCAAAAAAAGGTGAGAAAACTGATCCCAAGTCAGAGCAAGTGACCCAACTGGTCTAGTCAACAAATAATCCATCCACCATTTCTTGGCGGAACCAGTCATTTGAAACACGGCGAAATCGACTCCATTGGTAACCAAAATACCCATATTACTGTCCAGATATTCCTGAGGATCCTCTAAAGTAGCACCACTGAAGTGAATAGGGAAAAGCTTGATGAACCTGTCCAATCTCCACAAAGTATCGGAATTCATAGCTACCCCTTCAGCAATCGGGGCTGCAACAACTGTCTGAACTACCCCAATTGGGTTGGATTCTGGGTCTGGATCTGAGGAGTAGTCTGATCAGAAGTGTGGATAACAGGAGTCTAACTGCTGCAACAGGGAGTGCGCCAGTCTGGGCTACACTCTCCATAAGGCCCACTAATCGGACCAAAGCATCCTGAAGTACTGGGGTATCAATAAACCCCTCTGGGACCTGAGCTNCCCCCCCCCCCCCCCCATAATCTCAATCTAGGGCTCCATAGCTGGGGATACAGTATGAGCAACTGGCTGAGTCCTACCCCTACCTCGGCCTCTGCCCTAATGGGAGCTGCTACTGCTGGAAGACTGGATTGTTGGTCAGCGGAAGAAGAAGCACATGTTCTCTCCATCTGCGAGAGAGTATAAGAGTTCAATCAGTATTTGAGATACCAAGAATCGCACGACAGAGTAGAAATAAAAACTGAGTTTGTTCCTAACTTCATAGCCTCTGGGAGATAAGTACAGACGTCTCCATACCAATCCCTCAGACTCTATCAAGCTTGTTCGTGAATTGTGAGACTTATGCAACTTAGTGCTCTGATACCAACTTGTCACGACCCAAATTCCCAACCCACGGGATCGTGATGGCTCCTAACACCAAACATCCTAGGCAAGCCAATGTTAGCACTTGATTAGCCATTTTTCTTTGAATATTTACTTAAACACAATGAGAAATTTGAATTAAATTAAGTCTAATAATTTCCAATAATTGTAATCAGGAATAATATTCGATATGATGAAACGAACCACGAACTAAAACCAACTATATAACTATCCAGGGTTTGGTGTCACAATTCATGAACTACTAAAAAGTACTACAAATAATGGGCTGAAAGAAATATATATCTGTTTTTGAATGTAATAAAATAATGTCTATAAAATTAAGAGAAGATTCCAGGAATCTGCGGACGCCAGCAGATCTACCTCGTGTCTCCGAACGATGATGTCAGCCACTAAAATCTCCTAACTCTGGCCGGTACCTGGATCTGCACAAAAGAGTGCAGAGTGTAGTATCAGTACAACCGACCCCATGTACTGAGGAAGTGCCGAGCCTAACCTCGACAAAGTGGTGACGAGGCTACGGCGGGGCATGAACAATATAACCCATGAACAATAGATAATAAAGCAAGAAGGAAATAATAATAATAAACTAAATAACCAGTAACTTGCAACAGTAAGTAAAAACAACTCGAATAACTCTTTTCAGATATCAACTATAATCAACTCCTCAAAATTTCCAAGTTTCAATTTAAATCACTGTAAAAATTAGAGTATGAAAACTTTTTTAATAAAATCGGAGTTCTCCAAATCCTTATTTTTGACAATCAGTAAAACATAATTATTCTCCATTATCGCTATTTTTTGCGGCGCGCAACCGGCTTCCACCTATACACCCTTATTGCTCCTCCCTATATATATATATCACCCTTATTTCTCCTGTTGCGGCGTGCAACCCGATCCCACCTGTCCACCCTTATCACTTCTTGTTGCGGTGTGCAACCCGCTCCCACCAGACATATCATATATGTTTATTTACGAAAACTTTCACAATTCAGGCCAAACCTTTCACAACATTATTGTATCAACAATTGTAAACAGAAGTTGTAAAACTCATAAACTTCATCAATTATCATTTCACAACGAAACCAACCGGAAATTATATACATATCGTAATACTGACATCCAGCTCAATCCTTATGTAACATAACAAAACCAAGAGAATAACCAACACTTCCAAAATACTTGAAACAATACATAACAATAAGTTAACGAATCCAAATCGACATATTAACATCAATGATCATGGAACAATTAAGACCGAAAGAAAATAATTGGAAACGGGAAAAGGGGTCATGTTAAGCAAATAATTTGGGGGTGCATAGATACTCGTCACCTCACCTATACACCACACACATGTAATTTCACATAGCAATTAAGTTGGGGATTCCTATTCCCTCAATTCAAGGTTAAACCAAGCACTTACGTCAAATTCGCAGGCCACTCACTGCTTAATTACCTCTTTTCCTTTCGAATTTGCTCTAACCCGCTCAAATCTAATCATAATTAGTTTAATATCATTAATTTATGCTAAAGGAACTAGCTTTACTGAAAAATCATTGTTTTCCTAAGTTTTCTAAAAAAAAAAGTTAAAACCCAACCCCGGGCTCGCTTGGTCCAAACTCGGGGTTCGGAACAAATTCCATTTACCCATTCACCCCCGAGCCTGAATATGCATTTAGTTTTGAAATTCGACCCAAATTCGAGGTCAAAATTCCATTTTTACAAAATTTCCTAATTCTACACAAACCCCAATTTCTACCATGAAAACTCTTGATTTTTGATTGAAAAGTGATGAAAAACATTGGGTAATTGAAAGAGAAGAGTTTAGAATTGTTTACAAACACTTTGGAGATGAATTTGTATGAACAAAATCGCTTCTAGGTCTTTGTAGTTCGAAAAATATGAAGAAAGAGGTTCTGCCCGTTTTAGAATCTGATTTTATAAAACTGGACATGCCTTCATCGCGTTCGCGATGGGCCTGTCGGGTTCGCGTAGGGTCAAGCCCAAATGGCCTTCGTGTTCGCATAGAAGAAATGGGATCCCCTCCCCCAGGCTCACTTAACTCACCGCGTTCGTGTGTGCCTGCCCGCGTTCGCGAGGGGTCTCCCCCCAGTTTCGCATTCGCATCCAAAGCCACACGTTCGCGTAGAGCAAAATGACCCCAGTGCACTTTACTCTATGCGTTCACGTGTGAATCAACACAAACGCGAAGAACACTTCGCCTGTGCACCAGAAACAACAAAAACATCAGACTTTAACATGTTCAAAACATCTCGTAGCCTATCCAAAACTCACCTGAGCCCTCGGGGCTCTAAACCAAACATGCACGCAAGTCTAAAAACATCATACGGACTTGCCCGTGTGATCAAATCACGAAAATAACATCTAAAACTATGAATATAACCTCAAAACTCATGATTTTTCTCAAGAACACTTCAATTTCACTATTTCTCAACCGGGCGTCCGAATCACGTCAACTCAACTCCGATTCTCACCAAATTTCACACATAGGACTTAAATATCATGATAAACCTGTACCGGGCTCCGAAACCAAAATACGGGCCCGATACCAATGAGTTCAAACATTAATTTATTTCTTTATTTCCTTTAAAATCCAGTAAAATAATTTCTTTCAAAAATTGATTTCTAAGGCTAGGGACCTCGGAATCCTATTCCGGGCATATGCCGAAGTCCCATATTTTACTGCAGAACTCCCGGGATCGTCGAAACATGATTCGTGTCCGTTCACTAAAAATGTTGAACCAAGTCAACAAAAACCAAATTTTAAATTCCAAAATTATTATTTTTTCATATTTTCACATAAAAGCTTTTCAGTTTCATGCATGGACTATGCACGCAAATAGAGGTATATAAAATCAGTCATTTTAAGGCTAATGAGCCCGGAATGGAGTCTTAATCTATAAGATGACCCTTTGGGTCATCACACCCAAAAGTAACAAGATAAACATTCTCGTCTAATAACTGAATAAAAATTAAATTTCGTCCAAAATTCGAAACACAAAACACGTTATTTAAAATAAGCTGACAACCAGTATCTAACTCCAAATGGATCGTCTCAATAGAAACAATAACAAGAAGAGTGCCGCCACTGACTCTAACCTTTTCTTCCTTTGGACTTGGCTTCCTCTAACTTCTTACCGTCTGAAAAACAGTGCTTATATGAATAGTATCACCACTATCTAACTATAAGGTATCTTTTGGTGCATCAACAAAATTAGTTTCTATATAAATATAAGCATACTCACCTTGATTATCCTTTTACTTCTCTTTAAAAGCCTTAAACTTGAAGCAATTTGCGATCTTGTGACCCTTCTTATCACAAAAATGATATTTCATATTAGTACCTCTTTGATGCTCATTGTCATTGTGTAACGACCCGTCCAATAGTTTCGAGTATTACAACCCCGTTCCCCCATTTACTACTCAATTTGTGCTTTACTTTTGTTATGTGACTTGCCAGGGTAATTGGTTCAGGTCCGGTGAGGTTTTGGAATGAATTGAAACATTAGTTTCAAAGTTTAAAGCTTAAGTTGATATAATTGACCGGGTGTTGACCTATGTATAAACGACCAAGGAATAGAATTTTGATGATTCCAATATCTCTGTATGGTGATTTTGGACTTACAAGAGTATTCAAAAAATTATTTGAAAGCCCGTAGCTAAATTAGGCTTGAAATGGAAAAAATAAGAAGTTTAAGTTTGAAAGTTTGACCGGGGAGTTGACTTTTTTATATCGGGGTCGGGATCCGGTTCTAAATTTTTTTCATAGGTCTATTATGTTATTTATGACTTGTGTGCAAAATTTGAGGTCAATCAGACTTGATTTGATAGGTTTCTGCATTGAATGTAGAAGTTGGAATTTCTTAGTTTCATTAAGCTTGAATTATTGTATGATTCGTGTTTTTAGATTTTGTTTGATGTGATTTGAGGCTTTGACTAAGTTCCTATGATATTTAAGTACTTGTTGGTGTATTTGGTTGAGGTCTCGGGGACCTCGGGTGTAACGACCCGACCAGTCATTTTGTGCTCTAGCGCGTCGTTCAATGGTTTGAAATCGTGAGTAGCTTCGTTTCAGGTATTATGACTTGTGAGCGTGGTCGGAATTGAATTCCAGAAATTTTAGAATTGATTTGGAAAGAAAATTCTCATTTCAGAAGCCTTAAGTTGAAGAAATCAAGTAAGATTGGAATTTTGAGTAAACAATCTCCGAATCCGGATTTGAAGGTTCCATCAGGTTCGTATGATGATTTCGGACTCGGGTGTATGTCCGGATCGGGTTTTGGATAACCCGGGAGCGTTTCGGCGTATATTGTGGAAGTTAGCATTTTAGAAGGATTTCATGAATTTCGGCTTGAAGTGCATATCAGTGAGATTGTTGTCCATTTGGGATTCCGAGTCTAGGAATAGCTTCGTATGGTGATTCTGGAAATGGGAGCGCGATCGGAAGTGAATTTGGATGTCCGTAGGTCATTTTGGAGCCATTTGGCTAAAGTTAGAAATTTGAAGGTTTTTGGGAAATCTGGCCGGAAGTGGAAGTTTTGATATCAAGGTCAGAATGCTATTCCAGAAGTTTGAGCAGGTCCGTAATTTTAAATATGACTTGTACGCAAAATTTGAGGTCAATCGGATGTGATTTGATAGGTTTCAGCATCGGATGTAGAAGTTTGAAATTCTAAGTTTTTAAAGAATCAGATTTGAGTGCGATTCGTAATTTCAGCGTTGTTTGATGTGATTTGAGGGCTTGAGCAAGTCCGTGTCATGTTTTGGGACAGGTTTGTATAATTGGACGGGGTTCGGGGGGCCTCGGATGGATTCCGGGTGGTTAACGGATCAAAGTTGAAGTTGGAAAAAGGGCTGAAGCTGCAGTCATCTGGTGCAACTGCACCTGCGATGATTTGGCTGCAGGTGCGAGTTTGGGCTTGGCTTTGTGGGGAACCGCAGGTGCGAAGGATTTCCGCACCTGCGAAGACGCAGGTGCGAGAAGTAGGGCGCATGCACGATGTGGCTGGAGATGAGGGAAACTGCAGGTGCGGGTGATTTGGTCGCACCTGCGGGATCGCAGGTGCGGATGAAGGACCGCAGGTGCGGAAAATGGGCCTGGGCAGATTGTTCTTAAGCGAGAATTTGGTTCATTGTCTTCATTTTCTTCATGGGTTAGGCGATTTTTGGAGAGCTTTCAAGGGAGATTTCACCAAACATCAAGAGGTACGTTGTTCTACTTGTACCTAAGGTTAAATACAAGATTATTACATAGATTTGGTAGTGGAAATCGAGGAAAAAATTGGGAAATATTGAAGAAACCTAGAATTTTGGAAATTTGGATTTTAGCCACGAATTAAGTACGAAATGTAGAATAGATTATATATTTGAGTTAGTAAGGCTATGGGTAGAACGTACATTCTACGAGAAATTTCAGATTCCGGGCATGTGGGCCCGAGGGCATTTTGGTCATTTCACTGAGCGGGTTTGGAAAAATATATAATCTGAATTTGTTGTGAGTATTAGGATGAATTTTCATTGCTTCGTCATTTATGTGGTAATGTCGGAGCGCTATGCGTCCGTTGGAGTCATTGGAAGGGCTTGGAAGCCGGTGTTGGAATTTCGGAGCGAGGTAAGTCTCCTTTCTAACTTTGTAAGGGGGAATCATCCCCCTAGGTGAATTAATTAAGTACACTCTATTATATTCAGGGGATACGTACGCATGAGGTGACGGGAGTCCGTGCGTAGCTACTATTATGCCATGTCCGGGTAGCCTAGGACCCACTAGCATGCTTTATGTGCGTACCTGTAACCCTGCCTGTAATATTAAAATGCTAATATGACCGAAAACGTAATTAAATGTCTAAAAGAAAGCCAGAGCTCATATTGTTAACCTGCTAAAAAGAGAATTTGTTTCCTCTGTGAATATATGTGTACCTGGACTGGGTTGTATCATGGAATATCACTAAACTTGAAAAATGAGTTTCAAAAACAAAGATTTCAAAATCTATATTTCATATTTCCTTTAATAAAGATTTTACCACTTTCCCCGCGAAAAACGGGTTTTCTTAATAAAAATACGAATTAATTATGTGGATATGTGTAACTTTGGGAGCCGGAGTCGCTGAAGTGATTCGCGAGCAGGAAGACCTTGTATTTATGTATGAATTCATATTAGCACCTGAGTCGCATGTATGATTCGCGAGCAAGCTAGCTGTATTATGTTAACCGCATAGCATGACCAATTCGCGAGCGGAGCAGATAGATGCATCTATGGTTCGAGCCGGTCGACCCCTCGGCAGTGCACAATTTATTATTGTTGGTCCGCGCCGTTCGACCCTCGGCATTGCCTGCGCATGATATTTGCTGCGTAGTTGTTATGATATTTCCCTGATTATTGGCTTGAAATGTTAAATTTGTCGATTTAAATGACAAAGTCTTAAAGTTATTAAAAAGATTTTTGGAAGAAGTTGTTCCTTCCGTTGATTCATTATTATTTGACTAAATCACCATGTTGATCAATTGTTAATATGACGAAGATATAAAGTGTTAAATGTGAAAGAAATTGAAGGATGTTTAAATCATGTTTTATAAACTGCCTAGGATAAAATCATGCTTAGTGTCACTCTTAAATATTTTAAATGGACCTTTAGTAAGTGTCTAATTTGACCTCTCGTCACTACCTCTCTAAGGTTAGGCGGGCGACTTACTGAGTACACGTTATTTTTGTACTCATACTACACTTGATGTGCATTTTGTTGCACAGGTACCTACATTGCATAGTGATTGATTTGGAGACTTGGACGGGCTGCATCATCCGGAGGCGTTCCGCAACTGACAGAGTCCCCCTCCTACCGTATTATTATCATTTTAAATCCCTTGTCCAAATTGTATTTCAGACAAGCTTTGTAGTATTTGTAAAATTCTTAGAAATTGCTCATGTACTTGTGACACCGGGTTCTGGGATATGTATTGGGATAATTGTTTAAGTGAAATCTTTAGATCACTGTTTTAAAATAACATAATTTTATTTGCTGTTGCATTTAATTTACGAAAATCTATTTATTTATTTATAAAATGCAAGAAAAGGTAACGATTTCAAAAACATTAAAACATGAATATATTTCAACTAGTTAAGGATTTGGCTTGCCTGACAGTGGTGTCCGACGCCATCACGACCTATGGATTTTGGGTCGTGACATCGGGTGAGTTTCAGATGGTTAATAGATCAATTTTTGGATTTGGAAATTTGTTGGAATTTTCTGATGTCTGAACCTGGTTTTCTTGTACGCAATCACATGAAACTGTCCGCGATCGCATAGCTTATTTTGGGCAGTGATGATTTTGTTTTTGCGACCGTGAGTGTTGGAATGCGATCACGTAGGTTTGGCTAGACCGTGCTTCGCGAACGCGTGGTTAGTACCATGTTCGCATACAGGAAATAAGGCAGCTGGTTCACAGGTATTTGATCTTTGTGATCGCGTGAAAAGGGCCGCGATAGTGTATGTTTGTGAGGGCAGTGCTTCGCTGTCGCATGGGAATATTTGCGATCACGAATGCCATTTTTAGGGGCGGAATTATTTTGTTCTTCGCGATCGCGGGACTTGGTTCGCAATCGCATAGAGGAAATGTCTGGGCAGAGAGTTTATGTTGTGAAAATGGTACTTCATTTTTAATGATTTGGAGCTCGAAGAGATGCGAGTTTTGGGAGATTTCCAAGGAAAACAACGGGTAAGTGTTCTGAACTCAATTTTCATCAAATTACCCGAACCTATTGCTATTTTTAGCATTAAATTGGTGATTTAAGTTGAAAATTTTTGAAAACCTCTTAGTTAAATTTGAAGATATGAGGGCCGAATTGTTATCGAAATTTAGTAATTTTGGTATGGTTAGACTCGTGCTTGAATGTGCATTCATATTTTGTAACTTTTGTCGGGTCCCGAGATCAATTTTGAGTGTAATTTCGAATTTTATTGGAAAATTAGTATTTTTCACTTGGAACTAATTCTTATAATTTGTATTGACTGAATCAAATGAATTGTGACTAGATTCTAGGTGTTCGAAGGCTGATACGTGAGGCAAAGGCAAAGCAGAATAAAGAATTACACGGTTTGAGGTAAGTAACTTTTTGCCCAAGAAATTGAATTTTTTTGAAGATTGACAAAGGTACTCAAAGATGAACCAGGTCCATCACTGGAGACATAAACACATGCAGAGTTAAGGCACGCGAGGTGCACATGCTGGAGATAAACGAAATATTGGAAATAAAGATATATCTCTTGATCGAAAAGAATGCAAAATGATAAGAAGAAGGACTCTGTATTAAGTAAGAACAGAATCAAAGATAAGGAAGGATTCGAGGAGTTGCGATTAAGTAGAACTCTTCCACCAAGGAAGAGTAGCATTAGAACTCTAGTAAATCTCTCGTATACTAATCCTACATATTGCAGATTGTTCTTATTGTACAGGGACGCACAAAAGCAGAAGTTAAGCAAGAATTGAGAGCAAAATTATCAAGGAAAATTTTGCAAGCAGTTCGTGTGAGATTTAAGTGTGCGACTCTGAAGCTACTTGAACCAGAGAGAAGAACCAGTTCCAACTGTTGTCTTTTAGTCTAGTTACTTGTAGTAGATGATTTCAACTTGTACCTTTCAATCTAGAAGCGTCTGTAATAGGTACTGTGAGTTGTCAAGTTATAGCTAACTTGGAGTTTGTCGCAAATAGCTAAAGACTAGTTTACCACCAAGGGATTATAGGTAATCCTAGGCTAAAGAGTTTTTGTAAATGTTGTTTGGCTCACTGATTTAGTAAAAGAGTTTGGGAAAATCCTACTGGGAAGTAGGTTGTGGTTTTTCACCTTTAGCCGGGTGGTTTTCACGTAAAAATCTTTGTGTTCTTTATTTTATGTATTTATTATTCAGCAAACAGTAGAGGTTGGAACACATAGAAGAACCTGGTCCTTCTATAACTACAAACGAAAATCAGACACCACATAAATCACCCACCCCCCTCTTGTGTGGTATTGACATTTAGAATATCAATTGGTATTAGAGCGAGTTATCCTTGAAGAGGCTAACACCCTAGGAAAAGATAAAGATGAGTGCACCACCTGGTAACTGGGAAGGACAATCAACTGCTAGGTCTCCACTCTTCAATGGCCAGTACTACTCCTGGTGGAAGAACAGGATAAGAGACCATATAATTGGACAAGACTATGAACTATGGGATACTGTTATTGATGGTCCTTTGGCCACCATGAAGACAAATGCTGAAGGAATAGATGTGCCAAAGACAAGAGCTGACTGCACTGCTGAGGATTTGAGAAAGTGGGAGAAAAATGTCAAGGCCAAGAAGTGGCTTGTGTGTGGACTTGGTCCAGATGAGTACAACAGAATTCAAAGTTGTACCACTACCAAGGAAATTTGGGACACCTTTCAAGTGACTCATGAAGGAACTTATCAAGTGAAGAGATCCAGAGGTACTCTACTATATTCTCAATATGAGAATTTCTTTATGAAGGAAGGAGAGACCATTCAAGATATGTACACTAGGTTCACTACATTGACTAATGAACTGAAATCTCTTGGAAGGACTCTTCTTGAGGAAGACAAGGTTGAGAAGATTTTGACAAGGGTTCTATCAATCTCTTGGGAGAGTAAGATCACTGCAATTCAGGAATCCAAGAACATTGCAACTCTCAAACTGCATGAGCTAATTAAAAATCTCACTGCCTATGAACTTAGAAGGCAGACAATGAAGATGGATGATCCCAAAAAGGAAAGAATTCTGGCACTAAGAATCACTGAGGGAGAAGAACTGGAGGAAGATGAAATGTCTATGATCACCAAGGATTCAAAGATTATCTTATGAGAAGAAAGGGCACCTCAAGAGGTGGAAATTACAACAAGATAAGGACACCAGAAAAATCCAGTAATGAACGGTTGCTACAAATGTGGGAAAACTGATCATCACATTAAGAACTTCTCTAAGTGGGAAGTTGAATGGAAAAGGGAAAGGTTTTAACGAAGGAACCGAAAGAAGGAACAGGTTCATTCTAGGAAGAACAAAATATCAACAAAGGCTATGGTTGCTGCTTGGGGAGAAAGTTCAGATAATGAATCAGATGATGAAGATGGAGATGAACAATCACACATGGAATATGGTGAATCTGATGAGGAATCTGAGGTAAGTATATTCCATCCAAAAGACAAGATTAAGTTCCTATCAAAAGAGAAACTCTCTGAATTATTGCTTGACTTTATCGATGATTCTGAAGTAATTAATAAAGAAAAGGAACTATTGTCTATGGAGTGTGGTCTATTAAAATCAAAGTGTAAAAACCTGGAACTCAGAGTAAGTGAGTCTGTGATTGAAAATACCGCTCTGAAGAACCAGGTTCATCCACTTGAAACAAATGTCCTAGAGTTAAAATCTGAAAATCTAAAACTAAAACTAGGAACCAGTAAAAAGATAGCTGACAAGTCTCAACTCACCTTTGAAGAAAATATAGGAAAACTAAAAAATGAGTTGTATATGAAGGATGAACAAATCAGAGTGATGAAAGAGGAACTTGGTAAGGTCAAGCATGAACTAGACAAAAATTGTAAATGGAACAGATACTCTGATGCTTTGACATGGCTACATGAACATCATAGTAGCAATAGGAGAGGACTTGGCTTTGGGAGTCAGCTTCCTAAATGGGATCCTAAAAGAAAGTACCTCACCCTTCCTGAGAACAAAATCCGTACCCATTGTGGTAACACTGGTCACTACAAAAGTGAATGTAATGCAAAAGAGCAAGCCAGTCAAAAGAATAAAAGTTTTGTTCGAGGGAAGAATTGGTTACAAAATTGGGCTAAAAAGAAATTAATTCATCCTTTTGCTTATAGAAAGGGACCCAAACTAGTTTGGGTTCCTAAGACTAACCCCTGATTTTCTTTTGTAGGTTCAAGTGAAAAGAATTAGCCAAATATGGTACATGGATAGTGGCTGCTCAAAACACATGACTGGTAACAAGGACCAGTTCATCTCACTTGAGGACCTCAAATGAAGAAATGTCTCCTATGGAAATAGAAATAAAGGTGAAATTATTGGGGTTGGTAAGGTAGGTAAGGATGACTGTCGTTCCATTGAGAATGTCTACCTAAAGATGGCTTGAAATATAGCCTAATCAGTGTGTCACAACTGTGTGACAGAGGTAACTTGGTAGCATTCACCTCTACAAAATGTTTTGTAATAAATCTTATCACAAACAAGATTATTTTGTAGGGAAAAAGAGTGAACAATACATACATCATAGATCTGTCCACACTTTCAGAAAATGAATTAGCATGCTTAAGTGTGTTGGACAGTGATCCCCTCCTTTGGCATAAAAGACTTGGACATGCAAGTCTAAATCAACTAAACAAACTAGTCTCCAAGGACTTAGTGATAGGTCTGCCTAACATTAAGTTCAAGGAAGACAAATTCTGTGAGGTTGTGCAAGGGAGAAGAAGGTAAGATCCTCTTTCAGAAGCAAAAAAGTGGTAAGTACCACCAGATCGATGGAACTAGTCCATATGGATCTTGTGGTCCTATGAGAACCTTAAGCAGAGGTGGTAAGAGATATGTGATGGTGCTTGTTAATGACTATTCTAGATTTACCTGGACATTGTTTCTAACATCTAAAGATGAGGCATTCGACATGTTTACTTCCTTTGTTAGAAAAATTCAAAAACAATTAGGAAATCAACTGGCATCAATTAGGTCTGATCATGGCACTGAATTTGAAAATGCTAAATTTGCTGAATTTTTTGATGAGCATGGCATAGATCAGAACTTTTATGCCCCTAGAACTCCACAACAAAATGGAGTGGTTGAAATAAAGAATAGTACACTTGAAGATATGACTAGGACTATGCTTCTTTCTAGTAAACTACCTCATAGCTTCTGGGCAGAAGCTATTAATAATGTATGCTATATCATAAATTGGTGCATGAATAGACCACTTGTAGAGAAGAATCCCTATGAGTTACTTAAAGGGAGAAAGCCCAATATATCCCACCTTAGGGCTTTTGGTTGCAAGTTTTTTGTGCACAATAATGGTAAGGACTCCTTAGGTAACTTTGATCCCAGAAGTAATGAGGGAGTATTCTTGGGATATTCTTCGCATAGTAAGTCTTATAAAGTCTATAACACAAGAACTATGTGTGTTGAAGAAAGTGTGCATGTAGTTTTTTATGAAACTAACATTATTTCTGAGAGACAGGAACAAGAGGATGAAGAAATTTGGCTGGTCAGAAACTCAGTCCAAACTGGAGCAACATTGGAGGAATGAACATGTGATGGAACAGGTTCATCCCTCCCTGGTGACATGACAGGGGGAACTGAAAAAATTAATTTCCAAACCTCATTGGAACCTGTACCTAATCTTGTTCCACAACAACAAGGTACTAAAGGAACTTCAAGGAGTAACTAGTTGGTTGTGAAACCATACAGATATCAAAGTTCTCACCCTATTGAGAACATTATCACTGATCCAATCTCTAGAATCAAAACCAAATCCTCTTTGAAGAATATGTGTGCTTTTGATGCTTTCCTATCTCTTATTGAACCTAAAAATATTGCTGAGGCTTTGCAGGATGTAGACTAGGTGAATGTAATGCAAGATGAACTCAATCAATTTGAAAGAAGTCAAGTTTGGCATCTGGTACCAAGATCCTTGGATAGACCAGTAATTGACACAAAATGGGTTTTCAGAAACAAACTTGATGAGGATGGAACAGTTACAAGAAACAACGCAAAGTTGGTGGTTCAAGGATACAGTCAAGAGGAAGGCATAGACTATGATGAAACCTTTGCTCTAGTGGCAAGGCTGGAAGCAATAAGACTCCTCATAGCCTTTGCTGCTTACATGGAATTCACCATTCACTAGATGGATGTCAAGAGTGCCTTCCTAAATGGCTATCTAAAGGAAGAAGTGTTCGTCAAGCAACCTCTAGGTTTTGAGAAAAAGGAGAATCCCGATCATGTGTACAAACTTGACAAAGCACTGTATGGACTCAAGCAAGCTCCCAGAGCATGGTATGAAAGGTTATCAAAATTATTTCTTGAGCATGACAACAAGAGAGGTAAAATTGATAGTACTTTATTCTTAAAGGAAAAAGTTAAAGATCTCTTGGTAGTTTAGATATATGTAGATGACATAATCTTTGGAGCAAAAACTGAAAAGCTAAGTAAAGAATTTGCTAAACTAATGGGGAGTGAATTTGAAATGAGCATGATGGGTGAACTTAATTTCTTTTTAGTCTTACAAATTAAAAAAAATTCAAATGGAACTATGATCCATCAGCAAAAGTATGTGAAAGAGTTGCTTAAAAGGTTTAAAATGGAAGATTCCAAAGAAATTGACATTCATATTGCCACAGCCACAAAACTAGATGTAGATGAACCTGGTTCATCTGTTGATCAAAAGCTGTATAGGGGAATGATTGGTTCATTATTGTATCTTACTTCCAGTAGATATGACATTTTTTTCAGCGTAGGACTGTGTGAACGATTTGAGGCTAATCCAAAGGAATCCCACTTAACTGCTGTGAAGAGAATCTTGAGATACCTAAAAGGCACCACTGATCTCTGCCTCTGGTATCCAAAAGGTAGTAACTTCAATCTTGTGGGATATACCGATGCTGACTATGCAGGATTTCTAGTAGATAAAAAGAGCACCTCAGGTATAACACATTTTCTGGGCTCATGTCTCGTGTTTTGGGCCACTAAAAATCAAAATTATGTGGCTCTATCTACTGCTAAGATTGAGTATGTGGCTGAAGCCTCATGTTGTGCTCAACTACTGTGGATTAAACAACAACTGATAGATTTTGGAAATGATGTTGGATGCATCCCCTCTTTTGTGATAACACCAGTGCTATAAGTATGACAAAGAACCTCGTTCATCATAAAATGACAAAGCACATAGATGTTAGACATCATTTTTAAGGGATAATTATGAGAAAGGATTGATCTCTATTGAATTTTGTGCTTCTGATAAACAGATTGCTAACATCTTTACAAAAGCACTAAGTAAAGAGCATTTTGAAAGGAACATATTAGGGTTAGGGATGATTAAGAACATTTAATTGAACCAGTTCATAATGTACATGAAAAAAAAATTAAAGGGAAAAATGAAAAAACAATTGGCTAGAAATTCTGAAATTTGTGTAGTAATCAAATTGATCGTTGCTCAGTCTCATGCTGTAAATAACATATTCTCTTGCCATGTTTTGAAATGACTCATTGGTTACTAATGATATTTTTCCTATTGTTGAAAGTTGAGGCTTGATCAAGAGGTTGCTTACAGGGGAGGTATGTGTTCTCCACCATACACATTTTGAGATATTAATAGTTATTCATGAGCAGAACTCTACCTAAAATAAGATCTTTTCAAAATCTAGTCTTTATTCTAATTTTGAACCGGTTCCGTCACCTCTTAGAATCCCATCAGATTAATAGCCTGGAAAATAGGGAGTTGTAACCGTCATCTCTAATTGACACTAACAGAAGCGATTAGACTTCTTTTTTACCCAAAATACTCTCGTTATATATTAATTAACCATCCCCTTTAGAACCCCATCATCATCACTTCTCTAAGTCATCATTCACTAAGCCATAATCGTCGAAACCCTTTCATCTCTCTCCTCCAAACCCTCTCTTGTGTGGTATTGACGTTTAGAACATCTGTAACGGTTCTAAATATGGCTTTGAGGGTATGAAACCCCGAATTATGTGTTATGTGATTGGTTCTGAGGTGTCGCACATGCTAGGTGACGGGCATGTTGGTGTGCACCGTAGGAATTATGACTTGGTCAATTCCATGGATCTGTGTAGTTGAATAATTTGTTGTTACCCATACATTTTCCATGTATTAGAGAAATCGAACTATAGATCATGTTTAAACCATATGTTGACACTGTAGGGACCCGCAGAGGTCGTTTACATGTCGAATTATCTGCTAAATTATTGTTTTGTACTCAGTTACGGTTTCACTTGCATATTACATCTCAGTCTCTAATGTTCATTATTGATGCATCATCTTGTTGCTGTTTGGGCTGCTTATCATGATTTATGAGAGCCCGAGAGACTGGAGAGGTCAATGATTGAATGAGGCCGAGGACCTGATTATGAGGATATTTATGGAATCGGGTTGCACGACGCAATATATTTCAATGATTTATGTCATGATTATCTTGTTATAACGCTAGGGCTGAAGAAGCCCCTCCGGAGTCTGTACACACCCCTAGTGAGTGCATGTACCTACTGAGTGCGAGTGCGAGTGTGAGTGCGAGTGCGAGTGTTGAGTGATTGAGAGGAATGAGTGACTGTGAGGAAAGAGCGATTGTGAGGTTGGAGTGAATGGGAGGACTGAGTGACTGTTTCTCTGAGAGGATGCATTAGGTTCATTATTGTTGCATTTCAGCTGCCATATATCACCATTTTGGAAATTACTGAGAGATATTATCTTTTATTTTAGTTGAACGTGACATGAAACTACTGTGTGGGCCTTAATTGGACTTAGCTATGAAGCTCGTCACTACTTTCAGTTATTCATGTAGTATTGTTACTTACTGAGTTGGTTGTATACACGCTACACCCTGCACTTCGTGTGTAGATCCAGATGTTGCTGGACACAGCGGATGTTGATTTCTTCATGCAGTTGATGTTTCGTAGATTCCGAGGTAGCTGCTGGTGTTTCTCAGAGCTTGTCTCTCCTTCCCTATCTTCTTGCTTATTGTTTTAGTCTTAGATTATTATAGACCATGTTTTCCATACTTGTGATGTATAGATGCTCATATACTTTGTGACACCCCGATAGTTGGGAATTCCGCGTTAAGTTTTGGGTTTCTATCCCTGTTTATGGGAATGTTTGTTATTTAAACTAGTTTAATTCATTTTTTGTTGAAAGTGTTGGTATTATTTCTTAATGTCAGCTTGCCTAGTACCACGATAGGCGCCATCACGACATATTAGGATTTTTGGTCGTGACACATTGCCATTGATTTGCCCATTTTTACCATTTCTTTTGAAGCTTTGATTATTTTCGAACGTTTCCACTTTTTCTTCCCTTTGAATTTATGAGAGGAAGATTTAGCCTGAGTAACCATGCTAGTAGCTTCTACCTTTTCAATAGTAGACTCCACTTTTTCTCTTTTCACTTTTGCTTCCTCAGCATCACATTTAGTTATTAACTCATTAATAGTCCATGGCTGACTATTAGTACTATAAGCAGTCCTCATCTGACTAAATTGAGATGGAATCTGTAAAAGTGCTTCATAAACAATGAAACTATCTGGAAGAGTCACATCTAAG
Organism: Nicotiana knightiana; assembly: GCA_005239525.1. NCBI lineage: Eukaryota > Viridiplantae > Streptophyta > Magnoliopsida > Solanales > Solanaceae > Nicotiana > Nicotiana knightiana. Next base: position 95,394 of record ML397884.1, on the reverse strand, counting down.
TTCTTTAACTTGCTTTGGATAGAAACAATGCTCAAAATAAACTGGTAAACTCTAATTGTTTCATCATACTTTAAGTTTCATAGCTCACCCATCAACCTTGAGGATTCAACATTATCAGAAATTTTAAAACGTTCACCTACAATCTTAAAATATTCTCTGGCACTGTCTGTTTTTGGTGGAGACACCAATAAATGCTCGGCAATTGACCTTTTCAAGGCCTTTAAGCACAACCTATTACATCTTTCCATTTAGCATATTGGTTTATCTCTTTCTTACTGTTTTTCTCAATTGGTTTTGGCGGTGCATCCTTTAGGATAGCCATATCCATTTCAACCAATTCAAAAGCAAGTTCCACATAACATTTCCACTCCTTATAATTTGATCCAGTCAGAATTTCAATTTCAGCAACATTATTATTCTTTGTAAAGGAGATTGTAACAATAATGTAAGAAATACAAATTTGATTAGTTATGGCAATATACACATTAGTATACAATCCACCAAAAATTGTGAAATTAATTGTATGATTATTTTCTCTCCTTTGAGCAGCAAAAAAAAAACATACAACAGCTCATCACTTCGACAACAACAACAAAAGTGATTTAAAAATAATCTCCTTTGAGAGAAATTGTTTCTCAATCATGTCCGAGTTCCAAATACTCCATGAACAAAAAATTTCATTCATAAATTTATCTTCCTTTGGGATGGTAATTTTATAAATTAATAGACTTATATGTGTAACATATTATTGCTTTTATGTAAAAAAAAATGTGAGTGCCACACTGAGTTGCTACATTGAACAACAATTCAATTTTGTGAAATTATATTCTCTTACTGCAATATAAAGTGAGCTTAATATACTAAAAAATAAGAGAATACTTAATCTAATTTGTGAAATTGTATTCTCTTACTGCAATATAAAGTGAGCTTAATATACTCAAAAATAAGAGAATACTTAATCTAATGATATACAAGGAGAGTGAAGAATACTATATCTTCAGAATAATGATTAATAAATTTTCAAAATTTTTGAAGGCCAGAATTATTTATTGAATTTTTTTAAAGTCTCAGAAGTAATGAATTTAAGACAAATACTTCCCAACCTACAAAATTTATGAAAACATATCAGAAACATGAATAATATACTACAGTACAAAAATCAGCTAATTTGGAGCTATGAAAGGGGCCCACGCACCCTCACTCTTATATGGCCGAGAGTGGGATTTGCTAAGACAGCTGGATTTGTTTTATCCAACTCAAACGGGTAAACTTCCATAAATATGGGTATTTTGAGCCATTTTCTTACCCGTTTTAAAATACTTTATATTCCTTAGTTACGATACGATTTAATCCACGAAAATCATGCTAAAAGTATTTCTAAACATATTTGTATGATTTAATATCTTCAAAACTCAACAAATTTATCAAGAATTGTAGTTTTAAATTCGGATTTGAAGGCTTCTAAAATAGTAAACCCTAAGTTTGAAAATTCATTCTTAATGACACAAAGAATTAATTAAACGTTATAAACTAGTTTAGAAACATCTAAGGAACTTAATAGAACCTTTTAATTGAATCAAAACAACAATTTAATGGATCAAAATTGAAACTCAATTCGTTTTGTTTTTGAAACCTTAGTTTCACAAAATTTGCAATTACTTTCTCAATTTTAAGAGTTTTTAGATGACCGGCATATCAAATTGAAGCCCTAGACAAGAGGAACAAAATCCCTAACATCCTAGTTTAAATTTTTAAAAAGTTCATCACGAAGTTAATTAGATTAATTTTGGATTACAAATATAAAACCTTACCAATCAATGTATTTTGATCCTAAATCAAGTTCTTAAGGCTTTTGATACCACATGGGAGAGTATTGACACAATAAATCCAAGATAAAACATGATATTAAGACACACAAAAATCATGATTAGCAAGAATGGGTGCATATCTGTTTGAGCCATATCGCAGATTGACAAAGGACTTCGTCTTCCTCTCTATTACACTTTCTCCAATATGACGTCAATGGGACATCTACCACACTCAACAGATGTTACGAAAACACTCTGACTATGTGTATAAGGGATAGAGAGAGGATCTAGCTGTAATTAATAAAATCCTGACGGCCCCTCCCATTACGGGCCTCATCGGGTTGAGTTTACACTCACCGCCATGCTAGAACTACCAAGCATATAAAGTGCACGGCCCGATAATAAATCATCACACTTATAATTGGGCTCACGTGTATGGATTATTATCAAACCCGAATATTTAAGTATAAATAAAATATTTAATAATGTAAATCTATTTTTCTTACAGCTATCATCCTATATTTGTTACAATGCCCTTAAATAATATTACTTCTATCTTCATAGATCAAATATTTTATGATTTTTCTAGGAGAAATCACAAATAAAAAATGATGCACAAATAAGGAGGAAAATCATAAACCAATGAAGGGGAAGGTGGAAATTACCTTTGTATACGGGTAAAATCGAGCTCATGGTATACCCCGGTTTCCAAAAAAATAAGTCAAGCTCGATACATGATGACAAGGGACCGAAATCAAGGCAAAAGTCTCATCGAGTCAGAATCCAGAGGCATGATGCCGCCCTCGAGAATATCGAGGTCACAGTTCAGAATTAGTCTTAGCCTTGAACGACTTCGAAGAACATTGTAAGGCAATCGAGCACGGCCTATGGAAGGCGTAATATCTGTGACCATCCAGATATCACAGTGGGGATCTCGGCACATATCGGTGAAGAACCGGCAATTAGTTAATTAGAGGATTTTTTGCCTTTTATAGAGTTGTACCTAGAGTAGGATTTCCCTTCTATAAAAAGAGGTATGATAATTTATTAAACACATTGTAACACACATTTCAAAACAATATATTATTATTTTCTTTTTTATTAGCTCTCTCTCTTTTGTTCATCAGTGCTAGCTACAACGAGCACGAATCGAGGGTGAATATTTCACTAAGGCTGGAACTATCTTCCTCGTGTGGTTTGAATATAACTTATCTTTGTTTGTTTAATTGACTTAATTTATCACTTTGTATCAAATTAACCTGTGTATCCTTAAAACCACTTATAAATTCAGTTGTTATCCGTTTTTGAGGGTAAATAGTTTGGTGCCCACGGTAGGGCCAAGGAAAATAGGGGCGATTTGATACAAATTTCCATAACACACCCTACTTCACACTTGTTCTTTGAAATGCCTTTGATTTTAGGTCTGCGTTTAAAATGTCGAACTTTCAATCTGCCCCTCTAAACACGGATGCTGAGTTTGGGCACCATGGAGAGAACAACAATATAGCACCCGGTTATACCAAGGTGTCCCCCGTCGATCCCGACGGAATTCCAATCGCAGACCTGATCCACGCCAGCTCACATGTGGCCATCAACACAAATTTTCCCACCGATCCTGAGAACAAAATCAGCTGGGGTGTCCAATTAGTATCTCAAAATGCTCGTGACGGTGAAGGAGATGGGATTAGCTTACGGGTGATCTTTGAAATGTTGCAGGCTCAACAGGCAGCGATAGCCCAACTGCAGAACCGAAGCTGCACTCCCAATAGAGTTGAGCCCGAATCATCCCGGGAAAACACTTGCAGAAATGAACCAGTTGCAGATAGGCCAAATGAAGTTGAACTCGGATCCAACCCCGAGATAATAAAGATGATCTAAGAATTGGAAAAGCGGGTGGAAACGGAAGAAAAGAAAATCGAAGATAATGACAAGAAGGTGGAGACTTACAACTCCAGGGTCGACCAAACCCTCGGAGTACCACTGATATTGAAAGGCCTAGACTCTAAAAAGTTTATATAAAAACCCTTCCCTCCGAGCTCATCCCCCAAGACGATCCCTAAAATGTTCCGCATGCCTGAAATCTTAAGTACAACGAGACAACTGACCTAAATGAACATGTGACCTCATACACATGTGACGTCAAGGGGGGATGACTTAGAAGATGATGAGAGCGAATCTGTCTTGGTGAAAACATTTTGGGAGACCTTGTCAACAGGAGCTATGATATGGTATCACAAACTACCTCCTAATTCTATTGACTCGTTTGTTATGCTGGAAGATTCCTTCATAAAATCACATGACGGGGCTATCAAGGTCGAGAACAGGAGGTAGGACCTTTTCAAAGTGAAACAGAGGGATAATGAGATGCTCCGAGAATTCATGTCCCAATTTTAGATAGAACGGATGGACCTGCCTCCAGTCACAGACGATTGGGCCATTCAGGACTTCACCCAAGGACTCAATACTTGAAGCTCATTGGCTTCACAGGAGTTGAAGCAAAATCTGATAGAATATTCGGCTGTAACTTGGGCCGATGTGCATAACCGATATCAACCAAAAATTAGAGTCGAAGATGATCATCTTGGGGACCCTTACCGAGTCTATTTATCCTGTCTGAACTAGTGAAAGAGCCAAAAGAGATATTGATCATGAACCAAGGCCAAGTAGTGATCGGTATCAGTCATATAATGATGATCGTAGGAGTAACAGATCTGTGGCAAAACCTTGGGAAAAATGAAAGAAGAAGTGATCAGAGTCAAAATGACCGGGGACTCATGAGCAAAAACGGTTTTGACAATTCCTTCGGGCCTAAGGAAGCATTGAGGTTATCAGAGTACAACTTCAACGTCGATGTTTCTACTATCGTAACCGCCATCGGACACATCAGAGACACCAAGTGGCCTCGACTTTACAGCCCGATCAAGCTGAAAGAGATCCTAACCTAATGTGTAAATATCATGGCACTCACGCCCACATGATGGAGGATTACCGACAATTAAGAGAGGAAGTAGCCTGGCTATTCAACAACAGACATCTCTGAGAGTTCATGAGCGATCGAGCCAAGAATCATTTTAGGATTAGAGATTCTAAAAATGGATCGAGCAGGAGGAACCTCAACACGTCATTAAAATGATCATCGGTCGGGTCGACGTCCCCGGAGGCCGATGCGGAAGCGTACCAAGGTATCCATCACAAGGGAAAAGCGGGCTGGGGATTACGTGCTAGAGGGAACCTTGTCTTTCAATGATGAGGACGCTGAAGGGATTGTCCAATCCCACAACAATGAACTGGTAATATCTGTACTCATAAATAAATCTCGAGTTAAAAATGGTTTAATTGATCCAGGTAGCTGGACCATTATCATCATATCAAGAGTCATGGAACAACTAGGTCTACAAGATCAGATCGTGCCTGCAGTCTGAGTTCTAAAAGGATTCAATATGTCATGTAAGACCACCAAAGAGGAGATAACATTCCAGGTGAACGTCGTCGGGACCATTCAGGAAGCCATGTTTTATGTAATCGAAGGAGACATAAGGTCAAGCTATGTTCGGAAGGCCATGGATCCACAACATGAAGGAAGAACCCTCGACTCTGCACCGGGTGTTGAAATTCCTGACGCCATGAGGGATTAAAACAATCTACGAAGAATAACCAACCGCAAAGGAAATATCCGCGGTCGATGAGATGATCTGGTGTCCGCACTTACAATAACAAAAGGTCTGGCTTCGTTCGCCAAGGAAGAATCCAAATAGCAATTACCAACTCTGACCCCGACCTAACTGGAGAAGCAGGGGACAGATGAGGACGAAGCCTATGGAGTTCTAAGGTCTTTCATAGTCCCCGATGATTCCGACACTACCAAAGCAACAATCGAGAAACTGGAGCAAGTCGTACTGATCGAGCATTTGTCCAATTGAAAGGTATATCTGGGCATGGGGTTGAGTCCCGAGCTCTAGAAAAAACTCATTGAATTCCTTATAGCTAACATAGATTGTTTCGCTTGGTCACACCTTGACAAGACAGGGATCCCGCTGGAAATAACCACTCACAAGCTGAGCCTAGACCCCAAGTTACACCTGGTCAAGTAGAAGAGGAGGCCCCAATCCTAAGTCAATCATACGTTCATCAAGGACAAGGTATTTAAACTCCTTAAAATAGGGTATATTTGGGAGGTTAAATACCCGGACTGGTTAGCAAATATAGTAGTAGTCCCTAAAAAGGGAAACAAATTAAGAATGTGTGTAGACTATAAAGACTTGAATAAAGTGTGTCCCAAGGACTCTTTCTCTTTGCCTAACATCGATCGCATGATCGATGCAATAGTCAGCCACGAGATCCTCAGTTTTCTCGATGCTTATCCGAGTACAATCAAATTCGGATGGACCCGGGCGATCAGGAAAAGACTTCCTTCATCACTAAGTACAACCCTTACTGCTATAACATGATGCCATTCGGACTAAAAATGTTGGTGCCACTTACGAACACCTAATAAATCTGACGTTCGAAGAAAAATTAGGGAAATCAATGGAGGTTTACATTGACGACATGTTGGTTAAGTCCCTACGAGTAGAGGACCATTTGAAACATTTTCAGGAAATCTCAGCATATTGAAGAAGTACAATATGAAGTTGAACCCCGAGAAATGTACATTCAAAGTATGTTTCGGGAAATTCCTCAAATTCATGGTGTCCAACCGGGGAATCGAGATTAATCCTGATAAGATCAAAGCCATCGAAGATATCACTGTTGTGGACAATGTAAAGGTCGTTCAAAGGTTAACCGGATGCATAGCCGCCCTGGGGCAATTCATCTTGAGGTCCTACGACAAGAGCCACCGGTTCTTCTCACTATTGAAGAATAAGAATAACTTCTCATGGACCCCGGAGTGTCAACGAGCCTTGGAGGAACTCAAGAAGTATCTCTCGAGCCCACTTATGCTTCATACTTTGAAGACAGACTAACAACTATACCTGTACTTAGCAGTATTTGAGATAACAATAAGTAAAGTCCTGGTCCGGGAAGAGGAAGGTCTTGAATTGGCCAAAAGTTTGGAGGCATAGGTGATCGAAGCTAAGTGCGACTCCCTCCTTGTGGTGAACCAAGTTAATGGGGCGTTCAAGGTCGGAGAAGAACGAAAGCAAAGATACCTGGATAAGCTGCAGGTAATGTTGAAACCTAATTTTGCTCTCATATTTTTTCCAAATAAGTATATATACTTTAAAAATACCATTTTTCATCATTACTTAATTTACAAGATTTATGCAAGTATTGTTTATAATCTTCTGTAATTTTTAAAGCTTTAAGATTAATTTTTTTGCATTAAACTATTTTGAATAGTTATTAATTATCCTTTAAATTATTCTGTGATGATTTAATTACCCAAATTTATTACTTGCATCAATATATATGTTTCAAATATTTTAAACTTCATTTCATATAATTATATTAGTATTTTTAGGCTATTTCACAATTTTTCAATAATAGCCTATATCTTATAATTTATTGCATTTGTCATTTTATCCAAGGTCAAAATAAGCTTTTAAATTTTTATAATCTTCTACTATAGTTTTAAAGTATTAAGTTGCATAAATAGAATTTTTATATTTTTAATAACTATTTTTATTAAATTATTTCCCCTTAATCTCTTACTTTAATAAATATCCCAAATTAAGCTTTGTTTTCAGATCAACGAAGGTCCAAATAAAGTAGCCTAACCCCAAGCTGCCAGTCCCAAACTAGACGACCCCTTTTATTTCAACCTGGTCGAAACCCGCTCATACGACCCGCCCCGCCTATTCCTTAATCCCGACCGTTGATCTTTCAAGATCAATGGTCTACAATCACTCCACCCTTTTTTAATTAACCAACCCCTGAACCCCTATCCTATTTTTCCCTAAACCTCCGCCCCTAAACGCCCTCCATTTCTCTCTTCTGAGAACCCTAGCCGCCTCCCCTTAATTCCCTTTCCTAATCCCACTGATAACGGGATTTTATCATTATTTTCTTACCATATCCGTGTTTCTTCACCACTGGTCACATGTTTATTGAATTACTTAGGTACTTACCTAATTTTGGCAAGTACCATCTCTATATCGTACTGGAAATCGACCACAATCTCGAAGATTTAGGCGGTATCCTTATACTTTAATGGCAAGCTATGAGATTTAGATTCACTAAGATCTTCAACTGATTTTTGGTTCAAGTCAAATTAGGGTTTTTCTGATTTATTTTAATTTTGTTTCTTAAATGTTCTGCATGTTCTTACTTCCTTATTTATGTTTGATGTACTGTCTTTCCTTATTTGGTGTTGATTGATTGTATTTCCTTATTTATGTGCTCAATTTCTACTACTATATAAACACCTCACCAATTCCCTTTTGAAAAGACTTTAACCATCTTAATAACTATTACACTCTTACTCCATCACTCTATATTGTTCTAAACTTAGGCTCTTGGCCGGCTGAAATCCAAGGCCATTAGAATTCGACTAATTTACCTTTCTTGGAGCGAGCAATACCCGGGGTTCATTTGAAGCCCCTGGGAACTCCGACACACTAAGATTTTGCGTTCTACTGCTCTTTGTCGACATTTAGAGTACTGTTGAGATTGTTCTTCTTGCTTGTCTATTTATCAATTGATAACTGGTGAGTTCCTTGGCCCTTCATATTTTTTTTTCTTTCGTTTGTGTTCATATTCTGCATATTCATGCCCCTGAAATTTTTGTGACTCAATAGGCTTCTAGGCCATCTCTGTTTGCAGCCTTATTGGCACTGAAATTGTTTTTGTCACTCTGAACTTCTTTAGCATTTGAACTTGCCTAAAATTCTCAGTTCTAAGACATGTTTATTGTACATGTTTAACTTGAACAATTTTTGACTCTCTTAAGCTCGTTTAGCCTAGTGTGTTGGTACCTCAATGCTTATATCTGCTGCCTGGCATGAGCTTGCTTCCCTGCTTTGCTCTGAACTATTGTGATGACTAACTCGTACCTAGAATGTGTTTTAATCTCTATTGAGACAATCATGCTCAACCTGTTATCTTTTTGGAGTTCTACGTTTAAGCTATGACCCATTTCCATGCTATTTGTATCGTTATTATGTTTTTGAATTGTTTAATCTTGTGTTCCTCAATGTTGGTTGAGACTTTTAGAGTAAATATTATAACCAATATTTTTCTCCTATATGTGGAAGACTAGTATAAGGTTTGATGTTTTTCTGTCCTATGGAGGTGAAGTCGACATGTTTCGTTTACTATAAGTTTTTCTGGTATTGTGATGGATACTCAACATGTTTAGGCCTATCTTTATTTGTCATTCCCTGAATATGACTCTTCCTGACCATTCATGACTTAGATTCCTATGCTTTGAAATCCTCTAGGTTAATTCTCTATTCTGAACTCGTTTCGCATGTGAATCCTTATGTGTTTATCTTATAATCTCAGAGAAACTGATCCCCTAACTCTCTCTCAATATGTTTTTTTCTCAATATGATATCCCGTGCTAAGTGTTTGAAACTGTAATGTCAGTATTGTTATGTCAATTTGCCATGATGAAGCTAAGCCTTATTGATTCTCCTAGTTTTCATATCTTTGATTAATCAATTTAGTTATGTTTGCTTCTAAAATACAAATGCATTTTTTCTGTAAATTCTGTCACTTAGTCGTTGTTAGTAGGTCCAGAATTCTTTAAGTAATTTCTATGTGTATTTGTTTGGTCAATTTGTTAACTCACAATTATTTGGTAAGTGAGACTCCATCTGGATTTTAACATGGGTCCAAATATGGACTTGGGCTGTGCAACTGATCCACTCTGGTGATTGAGCTGAGTTTGCATCTGGGCCTACTGTTCATAGAAAAGCGAGCTTGTTGAAGACCCAGGCAGTACTGGGTTATTTTTAATTTTTGGGCCTGCTCTTGGGCCTACAGTTTCCCGTGTATAATATTTATACTTATGTTCATTAATTGGTCCTGTAATAATTTGTAAGCAAACAATTTGGGTGTTAGTGAAATTGGGGAAACAGGTATATTCTAATGCTTGCATAAAAGGGTAGAAAACGTGCCTATAGGGTCTATGCGATCTACTTGTTATTCTGTCCAACATGCCATATATACTATTTGGCTTCATGTATTGTACACTAGTAGAAACCATGCCTATAGGGAATCACACATTCACTCAACTTGTATTACTATTAGAAGAATGAGTTTAAGTATTTTACTTGTTCCTTTGTCTACTGCTATGCGCTATTATATAGCATGCCTATAGGAATCAAGTGTCGATAACTATTATCTCAATATGTGCAACTGCAGTTTACTTACTAGATAACAGCCTATAGGATTATATTAATTTATGCTCTGCTAATCCTCATTTTAGATACCATGTTTATAGGGCTTCAATTGATAATTAATCGACTGTTTCTGTTGTCTTAATACTCTACTCACCTAGATAACATGCCTATAGGAATAAGCGATAAATCTGCCAATTGTTAGAACCTAGCTATAAATACTGCTACTCACTTAAAAAGCATGCTAAATGGGATCAAACGAGAGCAATTCTGAGTTTTTCAATGGCTATCATTGCCCCCTTGTGCAAATCACTTGGAGATCATGTTTATAGGCTTTATAATTCGTAATTTATAATCGCGATAATCTAAATAGCTGGACTGCCATGAGACTTCCTCAAACTATGTGGTCGTGTAGAAACCATGTCTATAGGTTTAAAACAACACCTCGAACCTGAAGCTGCCTATACATAATATGGAGTCTGCCCGCATGCATTTGTTGTTATGTGCGGAGGCTAACTTGGACCTTAGTTGTCTTTACATGAAGTCTTACATGTTTTGAATGTCACTTAGTTTTATTAGTTTTGAGCAACCTAAGTAAAGTATAGAACCACCCAAATAGTAGGTCCAAAGTCTCCTGGATCATAGGCACGGGATGGGTAGCGCACACGTAGGAAGCAACTTAGAATTGAACTAGAACGCTCTAGGTAAACAACTTCAACATATTAATCGGGTAGCAGGAGATAATAGTCTGTTTCTCGCTAAATAATATGAGAAAATCCTCTCCAGAAGGAGTTGCGAAGTATTATTTATGTTGCACTAGGTGATCCTTTAAGGAAAAAACTTAGGACCTCCCCCCCTCCTTTATATATTTTCTATTAGACCTAAGTAGTTGTATCCTTATAGTTGTACTAAGATTTGTACCAATTCCTTTGTGTTATAATTCTTCGACCTTTATGTTCCTTTATTTATTCAATCATCTAGCCTAATTACATAATACACATAGTCTTAAGTTCGGTCGGGACCCACAGTTCTGGACCTCGAAGAGTGCTTAACACCTTCTATTTGAGGTAATTTGAACCCTTACCCGATCTTCGATGATGTTGACTAGTTTAAACAGAGTTATTTGCAAATAGGTGCCCTAATATACCTCAAAAATTATTAGGTGGTGACTCTTCTCTTTTAACACCCTACCCCTTCATTTAAAAGAGTTTCCACATGTCAAAGCCCGATTTCACGAGAAAAGGGGCACGACAGCATAGCGACTCTGCTGGGGATGTACTTAGGCTCTAACCATAATGAACTTGGCTTATGTGGATTGCTTTCTTTGTTACATGCACATCCCATCCCCTCCTCACCTTTATTTGCCATAATATGCACATCCTCTCACATTTACCTTTATTTGGTATGACTGCTCTTTATCTTGTCAAAATTGCTATATCGTACTTACTTTGTTACCTGCTTTGTTACATTCTTGCATATGTCCTATAAACTAAACCGACTTCTTCTTTTTGTCTTTCCTTCTCTTTCCAATATATATTTTGCTATTTTATTTATCGTTTTCACATATTTTATCATGCAAATACTTGGCAACGTGCTATTTTCTCTGCATAAGACATGCTCCACATCATACTCCACTCATGCCAAGTATTAACATAGCGGCACTTGATGAGTGTTTGCGCTCTTTCAAAATTACCCTTTTTAAATTGGAAAGGCTTATTTGCGGTAGACTAGTCGATCATCGGTGCAGACGACGGTCCCCTGCCTTTCCCTCTTAGGTTGTCCACTTGAGAGTACCAGTCTTGACCATTCTAGAAACCTTACTCCAATAGCAAATGTACATGCATCGTGTTAAACCTAGTACAGGTTACATTGTTGCTAACATAATATCTTGCTAAGATAAGCCTTGTCCAAAGTCCGACGGGATTTCCACAATCAAAATGGACACCATCATGTTATATGATGGGCTAACCTTATTTGTTTGTAGAAAATGAAGCACAAAGTCCCCAGGTGCGGCATGGTCCAAAGCATCCCACCTCTGCTACTTGACTGGTAGAAAGACCTTGCCCCTTGTGACAAGAATTATGTGAGAAGGGTACTTGGTGACTTTCCATCCTTGCTAAATATCCAACCAAATAGGGCGTTAATTGAGGCCTCTACCATGTTCTAGGATGAGAAAAGAGCGGTCTTCCAATTTGGTGACATAGAAATGACTCATCTTTTGGAAGAAATAGGAGGCTTCACTAAGCTGCTATGGGATAGTCCGGGATTACAAGTACTGGAGAACCGCACCCCTCGCGATTTTCTAAAGATGCTGGGCTTTAAGAAAAATGAAGAATTTCTCTACTTAAAGAAATCATACATCCCTTTTGGGTTGCTTTATGAGCGTTATGGACATAGTAAAGCGTATCGTCTTCATCTTGAGGAACTCTCCATTACTTCCCTAGGTTTGATGCATCGCCGGGTTTATGTGTTCGTCATCTACTTCTTGGGTTTGTTGATGTTTCCAATGAAATTGGGAAGGATCCACAGAGGCACGACCATGGAAGTAATGAAAAAGAAAAAGTTACGTAGTTGGACCATCTGTTTTATTCGTTCGAGTTTTTCTTCTCTAGAGAAGATGATCATTTAGCCATGGTTGCAAGGAATTTAATGGAAGGAATCGAGGGGTAAACCTACACCATCATTTACATGATCCTAGCTGAACTGTACCGTGCTCTAGATCGATGCAAGCAGGGATTCAAACATTTTGAAGGTTGTAATTTGTTATTGCAAGTCTGGCTATTGGAACACTTTCAGAGGAGAGAATATCATCAAGAGCTTCTGCGATGGAGATTGAATGACTACATAGCCTACCACCACCCAAAGAAAATGACATTTATCCTAAACAGGTTTGCACAACCAAGAAGTGTTGTAAGTTGGGTGCGTTTCTTCAGCAATCTAACAGACGAGAAGGTACATTGGATGTTTGAACGGTTTCTTAGCAGTGAGTTCATCATCAGGTTGAGAGAAACTACTCATTTGGTACTGATCAGGTTGCGAAGCATTCCTTATGCTCCTATAAGGTTAATGAGACAAGCGGGAAGAAAACAAGTCATACCTCGGGTTTCCAACATGGTCCAGTACAATGCAGATTTCAAAGGGGACATCATTCCTTTCATGTTCGAGCCACAACATATGTGGAACCAAAAGGTCATTGTGGAAAGAGAGACCATTGATCCAGACAGGTATCATGTCGTTCATGTGTACTTCTATCCATCATGGTTGGTAGATGATATAGCGGGAGATGTCAAGTTAGGGGTCAATATGGAAAACATGATCATTTGGTTAAATATAGGAGACTTTGCAAAAGGGTTTTCGAGTCTAAAGCTAGGCATCTGGAACAACACAAAGTGGATATGGAAGTTATAAACGAACAGAGGGGAATCGCCACTAAGTCAACAGAGATGCTGGAATATCTGGAACAAGGATTGATGAAGCTTGAGGGGAAGATGAGAAAGAGGCTTTCAGATTGTTAAAAGACGGATGGCAGTGAAGGAGGGCATCTAGAAAAGGATTACTTATTATTGGATATGCGCAACCTGGGGAACTTGATTGATGGAGTCAAAAGAGCCAAGCACAGAGAAGGTCTATCAGGGACAAGGCAGATTAGAAAATAATGTTCTTTACTGTTTTCTAGATTAGCTTTAGATTTCGATTGTAATAAGGCTAAATGCCATTAGTAAGTTTATTATTATTGTCGATTTAGTAAAAGTTTGGCTCATTTTTTCATTAATGAAATAATGCAATTTTTGGCATCAATTTTCTCCAAGTCTATGTGTCGCTTAGGCTTACCTCGGGCACAACGAGGCCCCTAAGTTAGGACGCGAATTATTGCATGAATTTGCGAAACATGTTTAATACTACAAGCATTCTGTCAATACCCCTTACTCACTTAGTTACCTTTTGATTTTTCTTTCTTTTGAATATTCCAACTCCCCAAGGTTGGTTCATGCATATTGGCATCATCAGCATATCACACTAGATCCAAAGGTCCTCCACCTACTCCTCCACCAAGAAAAGAGGAAATGGATTATTTGAGTGGTATCAGAAAGGATAACGCTACCATGGCAGACAATGTCGAAACTTCAAAAGGCCGAAGCACTCCGGCGCAGAATTAATTGGTCTTACGTCTGGAACAGAAAATCTTGGAGTTTCAAGGAGAACTTGAGCAGGTCCGGAACTTGGAAAACCATTATCTCACCCTCAATGTCCCTGATATTAACCAACAAAATCCAACCACCCAGAACCAAACACCACCACAAAACACACAAAACCAAAACCCGCCACCAAACCCTTCTGCACCACACTAGTACCCCACATCTCGTCAAAACCCTTACTCTCCCCAATACAACCTCCTCAACAACCCATCACTATGAAAATCAATATCCATAAACCACCACTTATCACACTCCCCAGAACGTACCACAACCTACTCTTGATCCCCAAAACTCAAAAAATAACCATTCTTATGCCTAGATTCCCAGAGTCCATCAAACCAACCCAATATATGTGGAAACCTTACCCCACACCCTGCAACAAACCCTATACATACCTTAATTGATCAATAAAAAAATGCTCATTATGAACATGGCAGAGGAACTCAAGAAGCTCACTAGCAGAGTTCAGAATGTCGAAGGTGGTAAAGGCATTGAAGGTTTAAACTATGAAGACTTGTTCTTCAGTCAAATGTGGAATTGCCGGAGGCTTACAAACCTCCCAAAATTGAAATGTTCGATGGAACTGGTGATCTGAAAGTACATCTGAGGACATATTGTGACAAGCTTGTAGGGGTGGGAAAAAATGAACAAATCTCCATGAAACTGTTCATGCAAAGCCTCTCAGGAGATGCGTTGTCTTGGTATATCAGCCAGAACCCGAAGAAGCGGGTTAGTTGGGTAAGCATGGCGTCATATTTCATGGATAGATATAGGTTCAACATAGAAAATGCACCAGATGTTTTCTATATTCAAAACCTCAAGAAGAAACCAACAAAAACCTTCTGTGAGTATGCTACTCAATGGAGATCTGAGGCTGCAAAAGTAAGGCCAACACTCGAAGAAGAACAAATGAACAAGTTCTTCGTCAGAGCTCATGACCCGCAATATTATGAAAGCTTGATGGTTATTTAGAACAAGAAATTCTCTGACGTCATCAAGCTAGGAGAAAGGATAGAAGAAGGAATTAAGAGTGGGATGGTGACAACTTTCAAGGAATTACAGGCCATAAATAAAGCCTTGCAATCAGAAGGTATTTCAAAGAAGAAAGAGGTAGGTGCCATAATGGTAGCCCAGGGTCCTAAGTCTCCTCTCACATACCAAACACCTCCACCCACATATCAACCATCACCCCCAGATACCAACAACCTGCTACCATCTACCATTCCAATAACACTCAACCCTCATATTACCATTCACCTTCACCCGCTCACCAAAAATACTAGAAACCACGACCAAACTTTGGATGCAGACCACCTAGACAATACACCCCAATTGTTTAGCCCATAGACCATCTATACGAGAGACTGAAGGTTGCTAGTTATGCCACTCTCATCTGTGCCGTTGTTATGGAGAATTCTTCTCAGTGGATTAACTCAACAAGACTTGTGACTATTATTCAGGCATGAAGGGTCATACAATTGATGAGTGTCGCACACTGAAAAACAAGATTCATACACTGACCAATAACAAGGTCATACATGGAAAAGAAACAGCACCAAATATGCATAACAATCATCTTCGAATCACAGAGGTGAGGGAGTGAATATGATAGAGACTGATGAAGAATGGGACCCGGAAGGGTCTATCGGAATCATTCAAGAGGGGGATGATCCTAAGACGTCTCCGGTCACCTTTACACCAGTTGTGGTACAAACTCAAGCACCATTTGAGGTCGAAATAACTACCCCCTTCACTTTAATGGTAGCTCTCACACTGTCCTACCAGCCTGATTCCATCCCATGAGATTATGTTGCGGAAGTTAGGAAAAATGGAAAAGAAAAAATGAAAGAAACAGGTGCAACACAAGGCATGACCAAAACTAGCAGAGTTTATACACCAGAAAACGTGGGAGGAACAAGCAAGGAGGCTGCATCTAAGCTATTGTGGAGACTGGTACTGATAACCTTTGGAGAAAAGTACAATCAATAGAATACTCTGTTGTCAATCATCTGAACAAAACTCCCGCTCAAATATCCGTCTTGTCACTGTTGGAAAACTCAAACACACACAGGAATGCCTTGATGAAAGTGCTGAATGAAGCTTATGTACCCGCCTACATCACTAGTGGGGAGATGGCCAATATGGTCGGGCATGTACTAGAGAGCCACAAAATCACCGTTCATGAAGATGAGTTACCACTAGAGGGACTAAGTCACAACATGGCATTACACATCATAGTGCGATTTGAGGATAAGTTCATCGCCAGGTTCCTAATAGATGGAGGATCCAGTCTCAACATATGCCCACTAACTAATTTGAAGAGACTGGGTAAAGCCATGCACGAGATACGGATGAGAAACATGAATGTGAAGGCGTTTGATGGATCCCAAAGAGCCACAATCGGAGAAATCAACCTCAACCTACAGATGGGCCGGCCTGGTTTGATGTCAAGTTCCAAATGCTGGATATATTGCTACGTATAACCTATTGTTGGGAAGACCTTGGATACACGCCGCTGGGGTAGTGGCTTCTACTCTGCATCAGGCTGTGAAGTTTGAATGGAATCATCAAGATGTGATTATGCATGGGGATAGAAGTAACCCCATCTACACCAATCAGACAGTTCCAGTCATCGGAAATAGGAAGAAGCTTGGTGGAGAGACGTACCATCACATTGAGAGAGTCAACTTAATTAAAAAGGATCGATGATGGAGTAACAAGATAGAAAGCATACTATTATGGACAGGGTATGAACCTGGCAAAGGTCTCGGCAAAAACCTTCAAAGGATCACCAAACCGGTACAACTGAAGCGTCATGGTACAACTTTCGGGCTTGGATATGAATATACTTGGAAAGAGTACCAGGATTAGTCCTCACCATAGTTTGGTCCTCATTATCCACTAGAACAACTGGTACCACCTCTGCAGCAGACATTCCAACAAGCATGCATGATGTGGGGTTTTGACGAAGATGAAGTCTTAGCTGGAATGAGGAAGTTATTTCTATATAAAGAAGATATGGATTGCAGTGCGGTAGTTGAGGAGGAGGAGGAGGAGGAAGACCTTATCATTCAGACCATGGAGAAAGGAGCTATTCTCAAGAACTGGACTGCTGCACCATCCGGGGCCCGTAGAGTTCCTGGGTAGCTTGGCAAATTAGCATTAATTATTTTGAAATAGTTTTGAGCATTTGAGACATTTTCAGTATTTTGTTTTGAAATAATTGCTCGAGTCATCGAGCCGCACTTATTGACATTTTTTTAATTTTATTAATGCATTACTACTTTTCGTATTTATTATTATTCTCTACATTTTTTTCTTTACAACATTATTATTACTTATCCCGATGAACCTGCGACTTTTTGACATGTAATGAGACAATGCAACATAAGGATAGTGATTCAGAGGATCTGAAAGATGATGTAATACCTGAGAAAACCAACAGAGAGGTGGAAAATTTTGAAAACAAACCAAAGTCTAACTTGGACGAAACTGAAGCAGTTAATTAGGGGATTCCGAAACAGTCAAGGAAACACTCATAAGCATTCATCTATCACCATTAGAGAAAGAAGAGTATATCAGATTCCTCAAAGAATACGAAGATATCTTTGCATGGTCATACCACGATATGACTGGTTTGAGCACATCCATAATGGCTCACAAGCTACCCATTAATCCTACATGTCTACTAGTAAAGCAGAAGCTTAGAAAGTTCAAGTTGGATATGAGTTTGAAGATAAAAGAGGAGGTCACCAAGCAAATCAAAGACAAGGTTCTTAGGATGGTCGAATACCCGACTTGGTTGGCCAGCATTGTACTAGTTCCGAAGAAAGATGGGAAAGTGAGAGTATGTGTTGACTACCGAGATCTAAATAGAGTAAGTCCCAAAGATGATTTCCTGTTGACCAATATACACATACTGATTAACAATTGTGCCAAACATGAACCCAATCCTTTTTGGATTTCTTCGCAGGATACCATCAGATCTGGATGGATGAAGAGGATGCTGAAAAGAAAACCTTCATCACACCGTGGGAAATATATATTATTATAAAACGATGCCATTTTGTCTGAAGAACGCATGAGTCACCTACATGAGAGCCATAACAACCATTTTCCACGACATGATACACAAGGAGATAGAGGTGTACGTAGATGATGTTATCATCAAATCTAAAAGGAGTATGAACCGCATAGCAGATCTGAGGAAATTCTTCGATCAGCTTCGAAGGTACAATCTGAAACAAAATCCTGCAAAGTGTGCTTTCGGAGTCCCCGTTGGAAAATTGTTAGGATTCATTATCAGTCGTAGGGGGATTGAGTAAGACTCGTCAAAATTCAAAGCAATCCAAGACTTTGCACCTCCGAAGAATAAGAAAGATGTGATGAGATTTTTAGGGCGTCTCAATTACATTAGCCGCTTCATAGCAAAATCAATAGTGACATGTGAACCGATCTTCAGGATGTTGAGAATAGATGTTGCAACAAGCTGGGCTGAAGAATGACAGAAAGCCTTCGACAAAATCAAGGAGTATTTATCTAATTCGCCCATTCTAATCCCACTAGAACCAGGAAGACCCCTGCTGCTTTATTTGTCCATACTGGGCGGAGCTTTTGGTTGCGTTTTGGGCCAACATGATGAGACTGGAAGAAAGGAGCAGGCAATATATTATCTGAGCAAGAAACTCACGCTTTTAGAAGCCCAGTACTCTTTGCTAGAACGCACTTGTTGTACTTTGACATGGATAGCTAAGAAGTTGACATTATTTATGAGAATACACTACATATCAAATAATGTGGATGGATCCGCTAAAATACATTCTAAGGGTAAGCTAGCAAAGTGGAAAATATTGCTAAGTGAGTTCGACATCATCTATGAAACTGGAAAAGCGGTCAAGGGGCAATCATTGGCATGTCATGTGGCAGAAAATCCCGTAGACAGAGAATACGAACCATTGAAAATGTATTTTCTCGATGAGGAAGCATATTTTGTGGGAGAAGAAATAACCGAGACATATGATGGTTGGATAATGTTCTTCAATGGAGCAGCAAACTTCAAAGGAGTAGGTATCGGAGTTTTCCTAGCATCAGAAACCGGCCAACACTATCTGATATCCGCAAAACCCAGGTTTCCATGCACCAACAATATGGCAGAGTATGAGGCCTGCATCATGGGACTCAGGTTGACCATTTACATGAATTTTTCAAGAACGGTTGTTAATCAGAGATTCAGACCTTTTGGTGCACCAAGTTCTAGGGGAATGGGCTATAAAGAACACCAAAATATTGCCATATTTGCACTGTGTACAAGAGCTGATCAAGCGGTTCAAAAAGATAGAATTCAAACATGTTCCGAGGATTCAAAATGAGTTCGCAGATACATTAGCCACTTTATCTTCAATGATACAACATCCAAACAATAATTTCATCGATCCCATCCCAATAGGAATTCATAAGCAGCCAGCTTATTGTGCTCATGTTCAAGAAAAGAGTGACGGAAATCCGTGGTTCCACGACATCAAGGAATATTTGGAAAAGGGAGAGTATCCAGATCACATTACCTATACTCGGAAGCGCACACTTCGAAGTTTAGCCAACCATTTCTTTCAAAGCGAAGGAATTCTGTATAGAAGGACTTCTGGTCTGGGATTACTATGGTGTTTCGATGCCAAAGAGGCATCCAGATTGCTCGAGGAAATACATGTCGGAACTTGCGGACCGCTCATGAATGGCTTCCTCTTAACCAAGAAAATACTAAGAGCAGGGTATTTCTGGATGACTATGGAAACAGACTGCATTAAGTATGTCTAGAAGTGCCACCAATGCCAGATACATGCTGACATGATACGAGTATCACCCAATGAACTCAAGTTCACCCTGGCCTTTCTCGGCTTGGGGTATGGATGTCATCGGCCCGATCGAACCCGCTGCTTCAAATGGGCATAGATTCATTATATTGGCCATAGATTATTTCATAAAATGGGTTGAAGTCGCGTCTTACAAAGATGTAACTAAGAATGTCGTAACAGGTTTTTTTCGGGACCGCATTTGTTGATACCTAATTTTTTCCAAAAAATATTTTAAAATTGCATATACCTTCAAAATCATGCATTAATAACAATTGGTATTTTTCCTATATATTTATTAATTTACCCATCATTTTATTTCCAATAAATAATTGTAAAACTGCATCACAAATGATTTCAAAAGCATTTATTGATTTAATTTATTGTTTATGGTCCTATTAAGGCCAAATTATTCAATAAATAGCCAATTTGGCATCTATTGGCTATAATTGCAAAAACTTTGCAATTATAGCCGAATCATATAATTTTATACCATATTTACCCAAAACTTACTCATTTGTATTTTAAAATACTAAGTAATCATTTTAAATTATTTTCTATGTATGAAATTTATTTTTATGATTATTAGCTATTTTTACAAATTATTTTAATTAATTTAATTAGATATTTAACAAATAGCCTAATTTCATTTCAATTCTAGCCTAAACTAAACCAGCCCCAAACCCCAATTAAATTAGCCCAATACCCAGGACCAATCCACTAAAATTACCCGGTCCAGACCTGATCTAATCTCGGCCATTGATCAATTATTGATCAACGGCCCAGATTCACTCTTTCCTTAATTAACCTAAAAGACCTACCCCCCCCCCAAACCCTCATTCTCTCATTTCTCTCATCACTCTCTACCGTTACATCCTCTCATCTCTCTCAAGCTCTCTCTGCTAAATCCTACTCTCCTCTCACCATCCGTTGGCTCGCGGGTAACAATGGTGGTTCCACCACCACCCCTAGCCGCCATGGCTCCCTCACATGCCGGATTCTTGCTACCCTGAGGTCCTCAATGGACCGGCGTCTATTCAGCTCACACCTATGGTCTTTTTGTGCCGTTCTCAGGCCACCATTGGCCGTCCAAGTAAGACCTTTCTATTTTCCGGCTAGATCCATGGCTTCTAAGCCAGAATCTCCCTATCTCCGGGTTATCTCTCTCTGAAACCCTAACTCATCTCTTGACTCTTCAGATTTGTAATAGATCTGAGTATATTTTGAGTTATCTTTACTGTTTTCCCTAAAAATCTTCCCGATTTTTAAAACGTTTCTTCATCTTCAAATCTAGAGCTTCTTAACCCCTTTTCAAAAATGACTTTCCCTCTGATTTTCAGTATCACTCTATGATTCTTACTATGTTTAGACAGTTATTTAAGTTTTTCCCTTTTATCTGAATCATTATGTTGAAAACCCTAAGTCTTTTGGTCTTAATCTTGGGTTGTGAGTCTGTCTTTGATAATTTGTTCATTTAATCTGTATGTGTGCTTGTTTCTCATGAACGTTCTGTGCTTTTGTGATTTTTACCATACTTGGCATATTAGGGTTTCTGATTCTTGGTTCTTTTTGCATACGTGGTGTTTATCTCACTTATTCTCAGAAATTTGTGTTAATCCCCCTAATCAGAACTATGTTCTAGTTTGAATCCTTGATTTTGTGTGATTTTTACTTTACCAGGCTTATTAGGGTTTCTGATTTATTGCTTCTCCCTGCATATATTTTCCGTTCATTGGTGGTACTTTCCTTTAGTTAATATTTCCTTCTATTGGAATCCCAAATTCCCTGTGATTAATATCCTTTATTCTCTACTGATTTCTGAACTATAAGTTATTTTCTTGCCTTATTATGTGATTGACTACACTGTCAATCGATTCTTACAAGTCTTTCCTTAATTAGACTATTATGTACCTAGCCTAATTACCTGTTACATACCTGTGTTGAAATATTTCCTTATGTTTATATTCCAGTCTTATGTGATCTCCTTCCTTATTTGTCTTTACCGTTTGAAGTTAACTCCCTTAATTGATGAGTACTTATATTGATTTTATACTGATTGATTCTGAGTGCCCATAATTACTTCTTGACTTTTATTCTTACCTTATTATTCTACCTAGTTTCAAACTATATATGCATGCTCTCTCATTAACACCAACACACGAAAACATTGGTTCAAAAACTATCTCTCACCCTCAAAACTTTCTGCTTTCTTTCTTTGCTACTTTCTACTGTTCTGAATTAGCCGACTGTAAGCCAAGGCTAATTATTGTGCTCTCCTATCCTTCACTTTGTTTTTACTATCTTCTTTATTGGTATGTTCTGATTTCAATTCAAGTCTCAAAAATAATATGTTTCTTTTGCTACTTCAGTTTATCATGTTTCTAATCTGCTTCTACCTATGGTTTGTTGTTTGGCATGTAATTGACCTCTTTGCTTCATCTAAGTGTGCTAATTATGTCTTACCTCTTTAGGGCCAGCATGCTCTTATAAATTCCTGGTTCGAAGGTTTGTTCTCTGAGTGTTGCTGACCTTGTTTGACTAACCTGCTATTTGTTTAATTACGCAACTGTTTTTAAAAGTTGTTTTACTAAACAACTCTCTTATTTACAAAACTATTTCAACTAAGTCTCTTTTCACACTGCTTTCCTACTAAAACCTTTTCAAAACTATGTCAAGCACTCTCACTCTACTGTTTGGTCCTTAAGTTCTGCCCCTCCAATGTGTGACTGCTTAGGGATCCCTATGAGATCCCTCTGAACTCTGATGCATTGGAGCTGGCATTTCCACACTGCACTTACTCAGTTGTGGTGGTGAAATCTGGGTGTGAGCACTGCTCGGGATCACTTGAGGTCCTTAGGGAACTATGACACACCCGGATATGAGAAAGGCTATGAAACATTTGGGCATCTGGGCCTGTTTTCAGGCTCCCTATAGTGTAACTTCTTATTTTTCTTTATCTATGTAATTCATTCAATATTGGTTTGTAATAATTATTGTAAACGAATATTGGGGTTGGCTAGTGAAAAGGGGAGGGTAGTTATATATGTTATCAATATCAATGGGTAGAAACCATGCCTTAAGTTAACATTTCCTATATGTGCATTAGAATCCATGTTTAGGACCAATACATTCTAATCATTCCATGCATTAGATATCATGTTTTAGGTTTACTGCTTCAGCATCTCATTTGACCCTATTTATCACTTAGAAATCCTGCTTCTAGGCTAAATTATACCATCAACATAAAAATGTTGCTCCTGCACATCCTGAAATTATGATGTAACTTCCTGTGCATTTAGAAATCATGCTTTAGGAATTCTGCAACCATTCTGCATCTCTATGTGCATAGTAGATACCATACTTTAGGATCTCGCCCAGTCACACCTAGTTAAACTACTGATGCATGAAAAAGGACATAAGATAGTCTAACATTTGATCATCCTGTTTTAAATAAACTGGTAATAATCCATATATTTTGCAACACTTAGAACAACATGCTTTAGGTATAACAACTTCTACACATTTTTTAACAATTCTGGTAACTATTGTGCATTACCCCTCATGCCTAGGCAAGCCTTAGGTAATCAACCTTTATAAAACTAAAAAACTGTTTCTTTTGTGTTTACTGCTTAATGTTTAACATGCTTAAAATCAGTAGGCAAACTGATTAGGGCCCCTGCTTCTGGATTTATAAAATAAAACTGCATATCTTCTGTGTTTTGATATTCACTTAGACATCATGCTTTAGGATCCTGTCTAATAAAAATTCCTCTTGTTCGTGTTTGAGTCGTGTTGTTTACGTGCATTATCTGTGGAGGTAAATCTGAGCCTCTTAATTGTTCTTTCCTGCCTTTATTTGCTAAACTCCTATTTGTTCTTGCATGTCGCCTAGTATTTTCTCCTTTTAAACCTTAGGGGTCTGTCTAGAACTTCCTAATTTCCTCCAGGACCATTAAGAAGGGACGGGTAACAACACGCATAGAGGTCGTTAAACAACACTCGCTTAAATAACCGCTAAGGGGTGGGAAAGGGTAGATATGGATATGATGACTGGTGTGCTAATGCCACATGTAGCCCCTCATTGAGGAGTGATTACCGGACATTGCATTGATGTGATCCTATAGGATAAACAACTTAGGACTCCCTATCCCCTATCATATGTGTGCTGAGATTGTGAAACTTTTCAAAACAATTACTTGTTTCGATGTGTATACTTTGACTGCTATGTACTACTTGCTTAAATTCACAAAGTTTGTTTGGCCGGGAACCACAGTTGTGGACTTTGAGGGATGCCTAACACCTTCCCTTGGAGTAATTTCAAGCCCTTACCCAATCCCTGGCTATTCAATTAGTGTTATTACAACCATTAATAGGTGCCCTAACGCACCTTAATTCATTAGGTGGCGACTTTTCAAGTACTTCGCATCTCTTTTCCCAAAAGGAAAACGAGTTGTTCCAACAACGCCAAAAGCCCTGACCGATCCGAAAGGAGAGGGAAAAAGGGGGCGCGACAAAATTGTTTTTCGTTCGGGGTACCTAAGTCAATCATCACTGATAACGCTACCAATCTCAACAGTGATCTGATAAAGTCCATATGTGAAACCTTCAAGATCAAGCATAAGAACTCTGCATCATATTGGCCACAAATGAACGGAGCCGTAGAAGCCTCCAACAAGAACATCAAGATATTGAGTAAAATGATAGATAATTACAAACAATGGCATGAGAAGATTCCATTTGCTCTGCTCATATATCGTACCACGGTTTGCACATAAACTGGAGCAACTCCTTACATACTGGTTTATGGTACTGAAGCAGTTATTCCTGCCGAAATAGAAATCCCTTCTTTAAGAATCATACAAGAAGCTAAGCTCAGTGATGCAGAATGGGTACAGAGCCGCTACGAACAACTATCTCTCATTGATGGGAAGAGAACGAACGCGGTGTGTCACGGTCAACTCTACCATAACAGAATGGCAAAAGCTTTCAACAAAAATGTTAGACCAAGGTAATTCACACCGGGGAAATTGGTGCTAAAGCGAATCTTCCTGCATCAAGATGAAGCAGGGGAAGTTTTCACCCAATTGGTAGAATCCCTACATGGTTCATCGGGTACTAACAGGATGGACACATATATTTGCATAAATGAACGAAGAGATTTGGCCAAAACCTATCACCTCGCAGTCAAGAGATATTATGTTTAGGATTGTGTGCATTTCCTCATTTGATGTAACTGAACTACGCTTGACCTAATTCTCGTTTAAGAGGAGATACGTAGGCAGCCATGTGGGTTCGGTCACATCTCAATAAAATCTTCATTTTCCCATGATCAGAAACTGGGGAAAGATTGTAAGTTCACCTGGCTTCGTCGTGTATGGAACAACCAAAATGTACTGCCAGAAGTATGCACTTAAACTGGGGCACCCTCAAAATTCTAAGATCAAGGAGGTTGCAATGTCTCTAAATGCGTCACAGTCGCCGGTTCATTTAAATTATTTGATCTTACGTACCATAATACATTTCAAACAACTATATCTTTTACGAATAATTTTTCAAATGCATACATATTTTTCGAAAACTTTGTTGCTATGATAGCTAGATGTTACCCAAGGTAACTCAAGCAGGACTTCAAAACAAGAGTGAAGGCAAAGCAAGGAGTCAAGAGCACGAACCAACGTTGCCCCCAAAAACTCACGATTTTTCTTTGAATGCAGGCATAATAATATAGTGATGTTTGCAAATACGTACCCAAAGCAAATCACTACCTTCATGATGACAAGTTTCCAAATGCAAACACATCCAGCTAATAAATACTTCACTCTCTCATAGTCACTCATCTCTTTTCTTGCATAAGGTTAAGCATTGCGTTTTATTTGCATGAGACTAAGCCTTGTCTCCCTTCCTCTGCATAAGACTAAGCACTGTCTCTATTCCTTGCATGAGGCTAAGCATTGCCTCCATAATTGCATAAGGCTAAGAATTGTCTTCTTCTGCATAAGGCTAAGCACTGTCTCTATTCCTTGCATAAGGCTAAGAATTTCCTCCATAATTGCATAAGGCTAAGCATTGCCTTTCCCTACATGATACTAAGCATTGTCTCCTTTTCTTGTATGAGGATAAGCATTGCCTTCGTAATTGCCTAAGGCTAAGAACTGTCTTTCCCAGCATGAAACTAAGTGATGTCTCCACTTCTTGCATGAGGCTAAGCATTGCCTCTGTAATTGCATAAGGCTAAGCACTGCCTTTCCTTACACGAGACAAAGTGTTATCTCTGTTTCCTGCATGAGGCTAAGAATTGCCTTTTCTTTGAATAGGACTAAAACATTGTCTACACTACACTATATAAGACCAAGCACTATCCCTTTTGTTCACATAGGGCTAAGCACCACCCTCATCTTGTACAAGACTAAGCCTGAATTTGTCTCGTCCACGCATAAGACTAAGCATCATATCTTTGCATTTCATGGGATAAAATATCGCCATTTCGTCCAAAGGCATCATCTTCATAGCTGGGAGACACTATTCCATGGCCTAAGGATCTCTTGAAATCGCACACCATTATTCAAAGGCGCCATATTCCAAAGGAACCATCCTCATGGCCAGAGGGCACCATCCATTGGCCTGCAAATTCCTTATCATATGCTTCATGGACCAGGATGTCATGGTCCAAGGACATCATCCTCAGCATCCAAAGACAACTTTCATGGTCCAAAGGGAATCTGCATCATGTTTAAATTTTCGCAATAACCTATATATGTTCGTATGCACCATGTTTTAAGCTTTTGAGGTAACTCGAGAGGTAACTATTCTACAAACAGGAGCAATCTTCGCTCTGTTTTCGTTCACAACGTTCACATCCTTCAACTGCTTCAAACATAACCAATTACCAGTAATTGCCTACCTTTTACTCTATGACCGTTCATATATCTTCCTCATAATACACCCGTAATGTTCATTTCGCATTCATGAGTCCATCCAAAGTTTTCTATTACTCTCAACAATATCCAATCCAAAAGAACCTTCACGAAACATACGATCACTCTTATAACAACTCCATCGGTTTCTTTCGTCGTTGGATCCAGAACTACATATGGCCTGATTCCCGCAACACCAGGGATATGTAGGCAACTCAAGAATTAGGGTTCGGCCTCTATTTTTAAAACAACATCATCCCTTATCCAATTCGGACAAAATTGGTCATCATTTTCTTTACCCGACAACTCTTTCACCATTCCCGGGTAAAGAGGGGCAGTTGTTGATACCCAATTTTGGCCTCATATTTTCTCTCAAATACATATATATACTTTCAAAATGTCATTTCGCATAATTACTTAATTTACAAGATTTATGCAAGTATTTTCTATAATTTTTCATAATTTTTAAAGCTTTAAGATTAATTTTCTTGCATTTAAACTATTTGAATATTTATTAATTATCCTTTAAATTATTATGTGATGATTTAATTACCCAAAGTTATTATTTCATCAACATATATGTTTCAAATAGTTTTTACTTCGTTTCATATAATTATATAAGTACTTTTAGGTTATTTACACAATTTTGTAATAATAGTCTATATCTTATAATTTATTGCATTTTTTATTTTATCCAAGGTCAAGATAAGTTCTTATAATTTTATAATCTTCTACTATTGTTTTAAAGTATTAAGTTGCATAAATAGCATTTTTATATTTTATGTAACTATTTTTTTAAAATTATTTCCCCTTTATCTCTTACTTTAAAAACTAGCCCAAATTAAGCTTTATTTTCGGACCAACTAAGGTACAAACAAAGTATCGCAAACCCCAAGCTGCCCAGGCCCAAACCAAACGACCCCTTTTATTTTAACCCGGTCAGAACCTTCTCATACGACCCGCCCTGCCTATTCCTTAATCCCGACCGTTGAACTTTCAAGATCAATGGTCTAAAATTACTCCACCTTTTTTAATAAACCAACCCCTGAAACCCTAGCCCATTTTTCCCAAAACCTCCACCCCTAAACTCTCTCAACCCTCCTTTTCTCTCTTCTGAAGAACCCTAATCGCCTCCACTTAATTCCCTCTCCTAATCCCACTAATAATGAGATTTTACCATTATTTGCTTACCATATCCGTGTTTCTTCACCATTGGTTACACGTCGATGGCATTACTTAGGTATTTTCCGAATTTCGGCAAGTACCATATCTATATCGTACTGGAAATAGACCACAATATCGAAGATTTGGGCGGTATTTCATCCTTTTACTTTCATAGAAAGCTATGAGGTTCAGATTCACTAAGATCTTCAACCGATTTTTGGTTCCGATCAAATTAGGGTTTGCTTGATTTTTTTAAATTTTATTTCTTAAACGTTCTGCATGTTCTTCCTTCCTTATATATGTTTGATTTATTGTCTTTCCTTATTTTGTTTTGATTGATTGTATTTCCTTATTTATGTGCTCAATTTCAAGTACTATATAAACCCCTCCCAATTCCCTTTGAACAGACCTTAACCATCTTAAAAACTATTACTCTCTTGCTCCTTCACTCTATATTGTTCTGAACTTGGGATCTTGGCCAGCTGAAAGCCAAGGCCATCGGAATTCGACTAATTAAACTTTCTTGGTGCGAGCACTGCCCAGGGTTCATTTGAAGCCCTTGGGAACTCTGACGCACTAAGATTTTGGGTTCTACTACTCTTTGTTGACATTTAGATTACTGTTGAGGTTGTTCTTCTTGCTTGTCTATTTATCAATTGATAACTGGTGAGTTCCTTTGCCTTCACAGTTTCATTCTCTTTCGTTTGTGTTCATATTATGCATATTCATGCCCCTGAAATTTTTTGTGACTCAATAGGCTTCTAGGCCATCTCTGTTTGCAGCCTTATTGGCACTGAAATTGTTTTTGTGGCTCTGAACTTCTTTAGCATTTGAACTTGCTTAAAATTCCCAGTTCTGAGATATATCAATTGCACGTGTTTAAGTTAAACAATTTTAGACTCTCTTAAGCTTGTTTAGCCTAGTGCGTTGGTACCTGAATGCTTATATATGTTGCCTGGCATGAGTTTTCTTCCCTGCTTTGCTCTGAACTCTTGTGGTGACTAACCCGTACCTAGAATGTGTTCTAATCTCTATTGAGACACTCATTCTCAACTTGTTATCTTTCTGGAGTTCTACTTTTAAGCTATGACCCGTTCTCATGCTATTTGTAACTCTATTATGTTTTTGACTTGCTTAATCATGTGTTCCTCAATGTTTGTTGAGACCTTTAGAGTAAATATTATAACCAATATTTTCTCCTAAATGTGGCCGACTAGTATAAGGTTTTATGTTTGTCTGTCCTATTGAGGTGGAGTCGACATGTTTTGTTTAATATAAGTTTTTCTAGTATTGTGATGGATACTCCATGATTAGGCTTATCTTTAATTGTCATTCCCTGAATATGACTTTGCCTAACCATTCATGACTTGGATTCCTAGGATTTAAAATCATCTAGGTTAATTCTCTATTTGTAACTTGTTTGGAATGTGCACCCTTATATGTTTATCTTATAACCTTAGAGAACCTGATCCCCCTAACTCTCTCTCAATATGTTTTTTTCCTCAATATGCTATCGCATGCTAAGTGTTTGAACCTATAATGTCAGTATTGTTATGTCAACTTGCCATGATGAAGCTAAGCTTTATTAATTCTCCTAGTTTGCATATATTTGATTAATCAATCCGATTATGTTTGCTTCTAAAATACAAATGCATTTTTTCTATAAATTCTATCACTTAGTCGTTGTTTGTAGGTCCAGAATTCTATAAGTAATTTCTATGTGTATTTGTTTGGTCAATTTGTTAACTCACAATTGTTTGGTAAGTGAGACTCTATCAAGGTTTTAACATGGGTCCAAACATGAACTTGGGCTGTGCAACTGATCCACTCCAATGCTTGAGATGAGTTCTCATCTAGGCCTGCTGTTTGTAGAAAAGTGAGCTTGTTAAAGACCCATGCAGTACTGGGTTATTTTGCTCTTGGGCCTGCAGTTTCCCGTGTATAATATTTATACTTATGTTCATTAATTGGGCCTGTAATATTTTGTAAACAAACAATTGGGGTGTTAGTGAAATTGGGGAAATGGGTATATTCTAATGGTTGCATAAAAAGGTAGAAAACTTTCCTATAGGGTCTATGTGATCTACTTGTTATTCTGTCCAATATGCCATATATGCTATTTGGTTTAATGCATTGTACACTAGCAGAAACCATGCCTATAGGGAATCACACACTCACTCAACCTGTTTTACTATTAGAAGCATGAGTTTAAGTATTTTGCTTGTTCCCATGTCTACTGCTATGCGCTACTATATAGCATGCCTATAGGAATCAAGTGTCGATAACTATTCGCTCAATTTGTGCAACTACAGTGTACTTACTAGATAACATGCCTATAGGATTACATTAATTTATGCTATGCTAATCCTCATTTAGATACCATGTTTATATGGCTTTAATTGATTAACTAATCGACTGCTTCTGTTGTTTTATTACTCTGCTCACCTAGATAACATGCCTATAGGAATAAGCGATAAATCTGCCAGTTATTAGAACCTAGCTGTAAATACTTCTACTCTCTTAGAAAGAATGCAAATAGGATCAAATGAGAGCAATTATGAGTTTTTCTATGGTTATCACTGCCCCTTGCGCAAATCATTTAGAGATCATGTCTATATGTTTTATAATTTGTAATATGTAATCGCTATACTCTGAATAGTAGCACTGCCATGAGACTTTGTTAAATTGTGTGGTCACGTAGAAACCATGTCTATATGTTTAAAACAACACCTGAAACTGCCTGTACATAATATGGAATCTGCCCGCGTGCATTTGTTGTTATGTGCAAAGGATAACTTGGGCCTTAATTGTCATTACATGAACTCTTATTTGTTTTGAATGTCTCTTAGTTTTATCATTTTAAGCAACCTAAGTAAAGTCTAGAACCACCCAAATAGTAGGTCCAAAGCCTCCTGGATCATAGGCATGGGACGAGTAGCGCACGCGTAGGGCACGACTTAGAATTGAACTAAAACGCTTTAGATAAACAACTTCTACATAGTAATCGGGTAGCAGGATATGATAGTCTGTGCTTGCTGAATAATATGAGAAGCTCCTCTCCAGAAGGAGTTGCGAAGTATTATTTATGTTGCACGAGATGATCCTTTAGGCTAAAAACTTAGGAACCCCCCCCCCTCCCTCCTTTATATATTTGCTATTAGACCTAAGTAGTTGTATCCTTATAGTCGTACTAAGATTTGTACCAATTCCTTTGTGTTATAATTCTTCGACCTTTACATTACATTGTTTAATCGATCATCTAGCCTAATTACATAATCCACATAGTCTTAAGTTCGGCCAGGACCCACAGTTGTGGACCCCGAAGAGTGCCTAACACCTTCTCTTTTAGGTAATTTGAGTCCTTACCCGATCTTTTGTGACGTTGACTATTTAAAACAAAGTTATTTGCAAATAGGTGCCCTAACGCACCTTAAAAATCGTTAGATGGCGGTTGTTCTCTTTTAACACCCTACCCACTTCATTTAAAAGAGTTGTCATATGTCAAAATCTGATTTCGCGAGAAAAAGGGGCACGACAGGTAACATTACATCAATTCAAGGAGTCGACTCATGAGATCGATAGTGGAAGAAGGTCACACCAAGATAAACTCAATAAGCCTAACTTGGGACTTGAGAAACAAAGATATAGAGTATCTAAAGACCAGAAAATTGCCCTCGTATCCTAAAGAATCGAGGGCTCTACGTACAAAAGCAGCCCGGTTCAGCTTGTTCGGGGACGGTACCCTGTTAAGAATAACATTCAATGACCTACTCAGAGTATGTTTAGGACCGGGATATACCGATTATGTTCTGAGGTTTGTCCACGAAGTTTCTTGAGGAAATCATTCGGGCGCCGAATCATTAGTTTGAAAAAAAAATGAGGGCCGAAAACTACTGGATCGACATGGAACGGGACGCGAAGGAGTTCGTACAAAATGCGACGATTGTCAAAGGCATGCTCCAATGATCATCAGCTTGGGGAGTTGCTGCATTCGGTCTTGTCACCCTGGCCGTTCATAAAATGGGGGATGGACATCGTCGACCCTTTCCATGGGCACCCGGTAAGGCTCAATTTATATTATTTATGGCTGACTATTTTTCTAAGTGGGTGGAATCCCAGGCATATGAGAAAGTCAAGGAGAAGGATGTCATCGATTTAATTTGGGACCACATAATATGATGGTTCAGAATGCCAGCCGAGATCGTGTGCGACAATGGGAAACAGTTCATTGGCAGCAAATTAAGTAAGTTTCTCGAAGACCATAAGATCAAAAGGATCCTATCAACACCCTACCACCCTAGTGATAATGGGCAAGCAGAGTCCCCAAAAAGATCGTACTCCAAAACTTCAAAAAGAGATTGACCGATGCAGAAGGAAAATAGAAAGAAATTTTGCCCGAAGTCCTATGGGCATACCGCACGACCTCAAAGTCTAGTACTGGGGCCACCCCATTCTCGTTGGTTTATGGTGTGAAGCTCTAATACCAGTCAAAGTAGGGAAATCGAGTATTAGGCTCCGATATGCGACCAAAGAGTCAGAAAATGAGGCCATGAATAGGAGTTGGGAACTGCTAGATGAAAGGTGTGAGGCCGCCCTCATCTGGATGGCCTCCCAAAAGCAACGAATAGAACGATATTACAATCCAAGAGCCAACCTTCGACACTTCGGTATCGGGGACCTGGTGTTAAGGAAGGTGGCATTGAGAACCTGGAAACCGAATGAAGGGAAGTTGAGGCCAAATTTGGAAGGTCCATATCGAATTATCGAGATCACCAGCAAAGGATCATACAAACATGAAGCAATGAATGGTGAACGACTATCGAACAATTGGAACGTGTCCCACTTAAAACGATACTATTGTTGATGTACAACACCTTTAATTTGTTTTTTTTTTACATATTAGACTAACCCTTGCAGATAACAATAAGGGATGACACGCTATTAGGCCTGAAAGCGCGCGTTGCACTATTTTTTCCTTATACCGGTTTTGTCCCAAATGTGTCTTCCAGTAAGGTTTTTAACGAGGCAACAATGGATCGTGTTAACTTAGAATTGAAGACCGGAGTCAAGGACCACATCAACAGTATCTGAGGCCTCTCTACCATCGGCCTCGGATATTGGGAGCCATCACCCTCGGATAATGATTTTAGCAAGTAGAGAAACTTTATGCTTGAATTACCTAGGCTTGGTGGATAGGATTTA
The DNA here is from genome assembly GCA_005239525.1 of Nicotiana knightiana. Taxonomy (NCBI): domain Eukaryota; kingdom Viridiplantae; phylum Streptophyta; class Magnoliopsida; order Solanales; family Solanaceae; genus Nicotiana; species Nicotiana knightiana. Next base: position 61,982 of record ML397884.1, on the reverse strand, counting down.
CCGTAAGGGCCAAACGATCAACTCTCAATCCTCGGAGGAGAGCAGTCTCTTGTGGAAAAAAGGTAATTTCCTGGCAAGAAAGGCCTTCAAAATTTCTAAACCAATTCGAAGGTTACCCTCGGCAAAAATTTTAAAAATCCTAAGTGAACATTTCTGGGAAAGCTTTCGGTCATACCAAACCCCCCCCCCCCCAACCAGCCTTCAGCAAAATAGTATAAAAACGAATAGTGTTCGAACCTCCGAATAAGACCTAATTATTACATTCTAAGGCATCTGAAATATTTGCAATCATAAAGAAAAAGCAAAAAGAATCAAGCTTGAAAATTTTATGTATATATATATATATATGTGTGTGTGTGTGTGTGTGTGTGTGTGAGACAGAGAGAGCGAGAGAGAGTTTTTTCAAAGGACAAACGGCCTCAACAAAATACAAAGGTAGAAAACCAAAAAATTACAAGATCGACATCGGCCTTGGCTATTTCAGCCACTGAATTGGTTGCTTTAAGCTCCTTGGTGAGGTTTTCCCGATCGGCAACAAGCGAGCTCAATTGAGATTGAAGCTCCTCAATTTTTCGGGACCGTGCCTCTGCCTTCTCCCTCGTCGTTGAAAGTTGGGCCTCTGCCGAGGCCAATTGGTCCCGGTTTGTTTTAGAAGCCAATCGGTCCATCTAGCCCTTCCACTCCTCGACCAAGGCTTGACTTCGTTCATCTCAGCCCGAAGCTGGTCAACCCGATCTACCTTCTGTTGGACCTGGGGATTCTGAGCGTTATGCATCGTGTCTAGATCATCGTCACTAACATAATAAAATTTCACCTGTTTCAAAAGGTCGGCATGTTCCTTCTGAGTCGCATCCAAATCGGCTCAGAGGCTCTTGATTTCACCCTCGTGTTGCTCGATGAGATGTTTATACATGTTTCTTTTCTCAGTAAGCTCTTTGGCTTCGAACTCAAGTTTGCTCAAATTGTCTCGGTACCAGAGGAAGGATTTGTGGTGGAGCACCGAGGCCTGCAAATACGAGGAAAGATATTCAAATTATCAAAAAATTAGTTCAAATATTATAATGAAAATTGGAATCATCAGGGATTATCAAGAGTTACCCGGTTCAGCGCCTATTGTGCTTCGTTGAACACGCATGGCGAGCCTACCTCGTTCATATTGGCCTAGTCTTCCTCATTCACCAAGCACCGTAGGTAATTGGCTATCCCTATGAGGGCAAAAAGGACCAGGGCATCCTACGGAACAGTGGTAATAATTGACCGCTTGCGACCAGGATCCGCACTCGGGGCAGGGCACTAGTTATCCAGTCTCGGGCTCTCAAGTTAGGCCCACCTGCCCCTTGGACGGACTTTTCCTTAGTAACTCTAAGTCACCTAACCTGGTGATGTTCTCTGTGGCAGTGGAATCCACGTCGTAAAAAATAGCGAAGGGGATCGTCCTCTCCATGTGCCTCGCTGTACATCGACTCGATAAACGAGGGTGACTTGGTGATGTCTATCACACCAAGTTCCTCCTTCAGGGCACTACCCGCATCCCAGGAAGCTTCAACCTCGGCCTCTTTATCAACCTCCCTGGCCTGAGACAGGTCGGCCTTATAGGTCTCTATTTCGATGGCCCCCCTTCTCTTCGAGGGGCGCCGACTCGCGGGCCACAAAAAGCTTCTCTTTCTCCTCGGGCTCGTCCCTAAGCTGATAGATCAAGTCAGAAGTTGGTACTCGAGAGCTGGTTTTTTGCTTTTGGCTTGTGCACTAGCCTTCTCCTTGTTTTCTTTTTCTCCGAGCTCGGGGAACTCGAATCCCTCCTCCTCTTCTTCTCCTCGGCTTGCCCTGGATCAGGAGACTCAACAGGCAGGTCCTTGTCCCCTACCAAAGGCCTAAGCTCGACTTTCTTAGGCAAACCTACAAGGAAAAGTAAAGGAGATAAGGATACGATGTTAGAAGAAAAAGTTCACTACAACTTGTTCGGGAAAAGAATCTTACCATGGGAACGGGCCTCCCAATGGCCTTTTGAAATTTTGCAACATGAGTACTCGGAGTAGGGCATCTGTGATACAATGCCCTCGGCCCACTCCATGAGTCGAGGGATAACATTCGGAACCCGAGCAAGGGCTACAACATAACAAGCACCAATGAGAAAAAGGAAGATAATTCATAAAATTGACGCTTAAAGGGAATACTTACGTGATACATTCCACCTTTCGGGGAACGGTCTCCACTCGGTAGGTACCAGGTTGACGGTCCTCACTCGAACAAAACTTCCTTCCCAACCCCGATCCCGGTCCTCGTCAATGCTCGAGAACAGGGTTTTGTTTGCCCGACGTACTAGCTTTATTAACCCCCCCCCCCTCCCCTGATGATTTGGGGACTATATAAGCGGAGTATATGATCAATGGTGAATGAGCACCCATCGATTTTGTTCACAAAAAATTAGAGGAGGATCACGATCCTCCACAGTGATGGATGAATCTAGCCTAGGCACATGTTGTACCTCTTGTAGAAGTCTAAAATAACTGGGTCTACCGGGCCCAATGTAAAGGGATAAGTGTATACACTTAGATATCCCTCAACATGGGTGGTAATGGCCTCTTTGGGGCCGGGGACCATTATGTCTTTGTCGGCCAGTTGCACTCTTTCCGAATTGTGCGGAGGACCTCTTTGATTATTGTGCAGATGTATCTCAAGGCCTCCTCACACCAACCCTATACAGAAGAAGGCTTCTCAACCTCATAGTCACTGGTGACCGAACAACCACTGGGAATGAACATCTTCAAGGGGGGCTCTTCTGCCGGTTAATCAACAACCGTATCGGGGACGGTCTCCTCAACCTCAGTGCTCGGTCACAAGGAAGAAAGAGCATCCTTCTAAGGAACATATTTTGAGGTTTTTTCCATTTCTATGGAAGAAAAAGCTTGGAAAAGATGGAGAAAGAGTGAAAGTTGAAAGATCAGACTTGTTGGCTTGAGTAGGAGGTGAGTAAAAGTTTTTGCAAAGTGCTGAAGAACCTTGGGTAATGGGGGTAAAAAGGCTAGAGAATATTGAAACCCTAAAACTTTGAAGGTAGAAGATTTGGTGTTAGTGAAAAATGGATAGAAGAGGGGGTATTTATATGAATTCAACGATGTTTCACATCCAGGGACGACCAATCGGCGGCTGACATGCATTTAATGCTATTATGATATGACTGGCGAGACGTTTCAAATGTTTTTTTCATTTTTGCCGCGATGTGTCAAAGTAAGAATCGGGAGCTCATGTTGTTTCTCGTTATTTAATCTCTGAAAAATGAGGGGAGTATCTGTATATGGGTAAAACAAGGCTCATGGTCTTCGACAAAATAACTCAAGATCGAGACATGATGACAAGGGACCGAAATCGAGGCAAAAGTCTCATCGAGTTAGAATCCAGGGGCATGATGCCCGCCCTCGAGAATATCGAGGTCATAGTTTGGAATCGGTCATAGCCTTGAATGACTTCGAAGAACATTGTCAGGCAATCGGGCACGACCAACAGAAGGCCATAATATCCGTGAACGGCCAGATATCACAGCCGGGATATCGGCACGTATCGGTGAAGATCCGACAATCAGTTAAACAAAGGATTTTTTACCTTTTATTAAGTTGTACCTAGAGTAGGATTCCCCTACTATAAAAATAAAGTCTGATAATTCATTTAACACAATGTAACGCACATTCCAAAGCAATATATTATTACTTTCTCTGTTATTAGCTCTCTGTCTTGTTCATTAGTGCTAGCCACAACGAGCCCGGATCGAGGGTGAATATTTCACTAAGGCTAGAACTATCTTCCTCGTGTGGTTGGAATCAACCATAAGTGGCTGGAACTATCCTTAAAACCACTTCTTCTCTTTTCAATGATTTTCTCGCTAGCATAAGCACTACATTTTTTAAAGGTCGTTGAAAAGAGAAAAAGTGCAAAGAGTTTCATAAGATCAACATATATAAATAAATACACTAATAAAGAAAAAAAATCACACTATAAGGTCACTCAAAAAATATATACTAGTAATTATCCATAAGAGGTGGTTTCATAATTTTAAAAACAAGGCAAATTACTTATTACAAAAAGATAAAAATAATCTGACAATTTAAAAATTATAGTACCGATGTATATAAGTAAAAGGCTAACAACAAAGATAACACTATTAGTAAAATGAGTGGACAGGACAGGTACACAATACGTGTAATAATATAATCTCTATGGGCACATACCTGACACAAAACAATATATAAGGTAACCGTTTATAGCTTGGACGAACTCCATGAACTAACCAAGATGAACATATTCAAGGAGTTCTTCATTGAACATATAAACCAAGAAAAGATATGAATTTGTTCTATTGAACAAGTTGAGCAATTGATCAAGAAAGCTTACTATCTCTTTAAATCTCACAGCCTCTTGTAAACCTTGTTGGAAATCATCTTTAATAGTGTATACGGTCAAAATCGGGCTTGGCTAATTTCTTATGACTGACCGAGACGGGGGTGACAAACCAAAGGTCCAACCTCACATTATATCGAACCACGATGCAAAGATGGATTGCAGAGTTGATGAATCAATGATCGATCGAGATCGAGACCAGCCGATATCGAAATCGAAGCGGGATAATGACTGAGCGAGCTCGAAGGAATCCTGCTAAGTCGGAAAAACATAAAGTCGAGATATCCGTGGTCGCGCAAGGATCGTGGAAAAAATCTCGGCACATATCAAGTCAGGACCGGTTAATTATCCAGTCATGGGATTTCCTTCTGTATTTAGAATTGTACCATAATTAGAGTTCCTCTAATCATCTTGTAAACACACATTCACGCATAACAAAGCAATATAATACATTCTCTCTCTTAAGCTCTCTTATTCTGCTGTTTAGTTCATCCTTTTCAACTGTACATTTATTTGGTTCGAGGGCGATCCAGCTCGAGGGCCAAACTGCATTTCATATCTGTTTGCCTTATTTTACAGTCAATTTCTAACAATAGTTCTCATATTCATCAATTTGAGCCAAGTGAAACCACATATCCTTTATCCAATTTTAAGGGTAAACAATTTGGTGCCCTCCGTGGGGCTAAGGATAATAGTGATCACCTGGTACTAATTTTCATAACACAGACTTCTTTACACTTGTTCTTGTAAGAGTTTTTTATTTCAGGATCAGCATGTCGAACTCTCAAGCAGTATCCACAGACGCCGATAATGGCCTTGGTTTTCATGGAGAAAATGACAACATAGCCGCCCCAGGGAACGAAGTGCCTTCGGTTGACCTCGAGGGAGTACCAGTTGCAGACCCCATCAACGTCAGTTTCCCATGTTGCGTTGAATGCAAATCTGGGCATCGACCTCGAAAATAGCATCCGTAGACACGTTAGATCAGCCGGTTAGAACACACAGGGCGGCGAAGATGGTGGAATCAACCTTCGAATTATATTTGAAATGTTGTAGGATCAACAAGCTGCAACAGTGCAATTTCAAAATCAAAACCACGCACCGAGTAGGGATGAACCCGAGCCCTAACTGGAAATTGTTCATAGGCCCGAACCAATACTGAAGTGAATCGCTATTATGAAAATGCTCGAGCCGCTAACAAAGTGAATCGAATCAAGATAGAAGAATATTGAAGAAAATGAAAAGAAAGTGAAAACGTATAGCTCCTGAGTTGATCAAATTTCGGGGGGCACCACCAATTCTGAAGGGTTTGGATTCAAAGAAGTTCGTACAAAAACCTTCCCCCCGAGCGCGGCTCCTAAGCCATCCCAAAGAAATTTAGCACGCCAAAAATTCCCAAGTATAATGGAACTACCAACCCCAATGAGCATATCACTTCTTACATATGCGCAATAAAGGGGAACGATTTATAGGACGATGAGATTGTGTCTATTCTACTTAAGAAATTTGAAGAAACTTTATTGAAAGGGGCGATGATATGGTACCATATGTTTTTGACCAACTCCATTTATTCTTTTTCCATGCTCGAAGATTCCTTCGTCAAAGCACATGTCGGAGCCATAAAGGTCGAGACTAGGAAGTCGGAGCTCTTCAAAGTGAAGCAGAAAGACAACGAGATGCTCAGAGAGTTCGTATCTCAATTCCAAATGGAACGTGTGGACCTACCCCCGATCGCAGATGATTGGGTCGTTCAGGCTTTTACTCAAGGGATAAACATACAAAGTTCGGTGGCCTCACAACAGTTAAAGCAGAATTTGATCGAATATCCAGCTTTAACCTGGGCCGATGTGCACAATCGGTACCAGTCAAAAATCAAGGTCGAGGATGATCAGTTGGGGCTCCTTCCGGGTCCGTTTATCCAAGTAGGCCCGTTGGCATAATTCAAAGGGATATCGACCGATAACCACGGTCGAACAGAGATCGATATCAACCATACGATGGAGATCATAGAAATAATGGTCCTGGATGCAACCCCTTTCGAAGTGATCGAAGAAATGATAGAGGGCAGAGCTCCCGAGGGCTCATGAGTAAGAGTGGTTTCGACAGGAACGTCGAACCCAAAGAAGCACCTCGACTATCAGAGATAAATTCAACATCGATGTGTCAGCTATTGTATCAGCCATCGGACGCATCAAAGACACTAGGTGGCCTCGACCTTTATAGACTAATCCAGCCCGAGAAATCCTAATCAAATGTGCAAGTATCATGGAATTAATGTCCATAGAACAGAAGATTGTAGACAATTGAGGGAAGAGGTAGCCCATTTATTTAATGAGGGGCGTCTTCGAGAATTCTTAAGTGACCGGGCTAAGAACCACTTCAGAGACAGGGATGAAAATAGAAAATGAACAAGAAGAGCCACAACACATAATTCACATGATCGTTGGTAGGGTCGACATCCCACAGGGACCCATGTTCAAGCGCACCAAGGTGTCGATCACGAGGGAAAAGCAAACTCGGGATTATGTACTAGAAGGGACCTTGTCTTTCAATAAAGAGGATGCAGAGGGGATATCATAACCCCACAACGACGCATTGTAATATCTGTTTCTTATGAATAAAATTCAAGTTAAACGTGTTTGATTGATCCAGGTAGCTCGGCCAATATCATTTGATCGAGGGTCGTAGAACAGCTCGGCCTGTAGGATCAAATTGTGCTCGCAGCTCGAGTTCTTAACGGCTTCAACATGGCCAGAGAAACCCCTAAAGGGGAAATTACTTTACCAGTGAACATGGCTGGGACCATCCAAGAAACAAAATTCCATGTGATCGAGGGTGACATGAGGTACAACACCCTACTCGGAAGGCCTTGGATCCATAACATGAGGGCAGTACCCTCGACCCTTCACCAAGTTCTGAAGTTCCTGACACTGGAGTGAGTCAAAATAGTGTACAGGGAGCAATCCTCCGCCAAGAAGATATTTGCAGTCAACGAAGTGATACCGGTATCGGTACTCTCTCCGGCAAAAGAATCGAATTCGAAGGGAAAACAGGAGGCCAAATAGCAACCACAGACACCAACCTCGACCCAATCGGAGAAGCAGGGAGTGGATGAGGATGATCACTATTGGATCCCTCGTCCTTCATAATTCTTGACAATCTAACGCCACCAAATCGACGGTCGAAGAGTTGGAACTAGTCATACTGATCGAGTACCTTCCTGAATGAAAGGTATACCAGGGGAAAGCACGAGGTTAACTCCGGAGCTCAGGAAAAAACTTATTCAATTCCTTTTAGATAACATAGATTGATTTTCTTGGTCCCATCTCGATATGACAGGGAACCCACCAGAAATCACTACCCAATGATTGAGCCTGGACCCGAAAGTTCCGTCCGGTAAAGCAAAAATGAAGGGCCCAATCCGAGGTTAAGCATGCATTCATAAAGACGAGGTAACCAAACTTCTCAAAATAGGGTCCATCTAGGAAGTAAAATGTCACGAATGGTTAGCAAACATAGTAGTAGTCCCTAAGAAGGGAAATAAACATAGAATGTGAGTACATTATAAAGACTTGAACAAGGCATGCCTTAAGGATTCCTTCCCTTTGCCGAATATTGATCGTATGATCGGCCATGGCCTGCCACGAGATTCTCAGTTTTCTCGATGCCTACTCCGAGTACAACCAAATACAGATGAACCTGAAGGATCAAGAAAAGACCTCATTTATCACTAAATATGGAACCTACTGTTATGATGTAATGTCGTTCAGACTAAAAATGCTGGTGCAACTTATCAACGCCTAGTAAACCGAATGTTCGAAGAACAAATAGGAAAATCAATGTAAGTTTATATTGATGGCATGTTAGTTAAGTCCCGGCGAGCAGAGGACCATTTAAAACACATACCGGAAACTTTCGATATACTGAGGAAGTACAATATGAAGCTCAACCTAGAAAAGTGTGCATCCGGGGTCGACTCGGGCAAGTTTCTTGGCTTCATGGTATCCAATTGAGGAATCGAGATCAACCTCGATAAAACCAAAGCTATCGAGCATATATCACGGTCGTAGGTAATGTAAAGGCCATACAAAGGCTAATGAGGAGCATAGCCGCCCTAGGGCGATTCATTTCGAGATCTTCGAATAGGAGACACCGATTCTTTTCGCTGCTTAAGAAGAAGAATAATTTTGCATGGACTCCGGAATGCCAACAGGCACTAGAAGAACTAAAATGGTATTTATCGAGCCCACCGTTGCTTCATACCCCAAAAGCAACAAGCAAATTTACTTGTACTTGAAAGTCTCGGAGATAGCGGTAAGTGGAGTCCTGGTCCTAGAAGAACAAGGTACGCAATTCCCTGTCTATTACGTTAGTCGGGCCTTAGGTAAGGCCGAGACCAGGTACCCACACTTAGAAAAATTAGCGTTTGCTTTAATAAGCGCCTCTAGGAAACTAAAACAGTATTTCCAATGTCATCCAATATGTGTTGTAACGACCTACCCTCTTCGTAATATTTTGCACAAACCCGAGCTTTCGGGTCGATTAGACAAATGGGCTGTTGAGATCAGTGGGTATGATATTGTGTATCGACCCCGAACTGCCATCAATTCTCAAATATTGGCAGACTTCGTGGCCGACTTCACACCAGCCCTCGTATTCGAGGTTGAAAGAGAATTGTTAATAAAATTGGGTACATCTTCAAAGGTGTGGATCCTCTCACGGACGGTGCTTCGAACGTGAAGGGGTCCGGCCTTGGTATCACTCTAAAACTATCCACTAGTAATATTATTAGACAATCTATCAGGACATCGAAATTAACTAACAATGAGGCCGAGTATGAGGACATGATTGCAGGTCTCGAGTTGACTAAAAGCTTGGGAGCAGAGTTCATCGAGGCCAAATGTGATTCCCTCCTCGTGGTAAACCAAGTTAACAGGATTTTCGAAGTTCGAGAAGACCGAATGTAGAGGTACTTCAATAAGCTACAGGTAACTCTACATCGATTTAAATAATGGACATTATAACATGTACCTCAAGAACAGAACTCTTTCAAACTTAGGGTCATCGGTCGAAGACAACGAACTCAACTCAGGGACTATCGTACAACTCATGAGATTGGTGATCGAAGAAGGCCATGCCGAAATAAAATCCACAATTCTGACCTGGGATTGGATAAATAAGTACATAGAGCATTTAAAGAACGGGAAACTTCCATTAGATCCAAAGGAGTCGAGAGCTTTACGTACAAAGGCAGCACGGTTCACTTTGTCCGAAGACGGAACTTTGTTTAGATGGATGTTCGATGGACCATTGGAAATATGATTGGAATTGGGAGATACCGACTACGTCCTATGGGAAGTTCACGAAGGCACTTGTGGAAATCATTCAGGTGCTGAATCATTGGTCCACAAAGTAATCAGAGTAGGGTACTACTGGATAGATATGGAGAAGGATGCAAAAGGTGTTCGTTCAAAAGTGCGAGAAATGTCAGAGGTATGCGCCAATGATTCACCAGCTTGGAGAGCAGCTCCATTCGGTCTTATCCCCATGGTCGTTCATGAAATGGGGAATGGACGTCGTCGGCCCTCTTCCAACGGCTCCCAGTAAAGCTCACTTTATTTTGTTTATGACTGATTTATTTTCTAAGTAGGTTGAAGCACAGGCTTTCGAGAAAGTCAGCTAAAAAGAGTTCATAGACTTCCTTTGGGACCACATCATATGTCGATTCGGAACGCCCTCCGAGATAGTATGTGATAACGCAAAAAACTTCATCGGCAGCAAGGTGAATAAATTTCTCGAGGATCACAATATCAAAAGAATCCTATTGACACCTTATCATCCCAGCGGAAACGGACAAGCCGAATCTACCAACAAAACCATCATTCGGAATCCTAAGAAGAGATTGACCGACGCCAATGGGAAGTGGAGAGAGATACTGCTCGAGGTTCTTAGGGCATACCGCACAACTTCAAAGTCTAGTACAGGAGAAATGTCGTTATCATTAGTCATGGCGCTGAAACTCTTATTCCGGTCGAGGTCGAAAAACCTAGAATCAGGTTCCGATATGCAATAGAAGAATCCAATAACAAGGCCATGTACAAGCCTAGAATTGTTGCACAAAAAATGCCAAGCCGCCCTCGTCCGATTGGCCCCAAAAACAGTGGATCGAAAGGTACTACAATCGAAGAGCTAATCTTCGACATTTTAACATCGGGGACTTGGTGCTAAGAAAAATCAACCTCAACACCCAAAATCTGAATGAAGGAAAACTAGGTCCGAACTGGGAAGGACCATATCAGGTCCACAAAATCATCGGAAAAGGATCGTACAATCTCGGCACGATGAACGGCGAACAACTACTGAACAATTGGAACGTATCGCTCCTAAATAAGGTACGACCCTTTCCATTTTCATTTATATTTTAAACTAACTCTTGCATGTGTTCGATCAGAAACAGTGATGGATTCTTCAACACAAAGTTTTTAGGTCTGAAAGCATGTGTTGCACTCTTTTTCCCTTAGATCGGTTTTGTCCCAAATGGGTTTTCCGCTGAGGTTTTTAATGAGGCAGCCATTGATCGTGCTAACTTAGAACAAGTCAACAGTATCTGATACTTCTTTACAATCAACCTCAAATACTAGGGGGAATTTCCCTCAAATGTCAACTTTGTTGTGAGGAAATTACTTCATGGCAGCAGGGTATCGATAGGTAAATTTTGTAAGGGCCAAACGGTCATGTATAATCATTTATAAATAGAAGTATTTTTCTTCCTGATATCTCATTCCTAAAAAAAAATTATGCTTTACAATTTCATACTCTCGATCTATTATGTAAACAGCTTAAGGGTCGATCATAACTGGAGTTTGGATAATTACCCCCACGCTCGGGGACTTCCGTCCAAAAAATAGACGAGATCAAATTATTAAAACTTCGAGATCATAAGACCTTAAAGGCAACCCTCAATTTTTATAGGCCACGGCCACCCCATTCGAGGATTGACACTTCGGGCAAGCCTGAAGTAAAACGGGAAAATAAGCCCAAGAGGAAAATCCCGAACTAAAGATACTACAACCGAATTAACACGGTTCTGAGACGTCCGAATTACGTAACAAAACATGCCTTCGAATTTTTTCATAAACCGGTTAAAAAGGCTTCCCCCGGCAAAATCATAAAAGACTTCGATAATATCAAGCCTCGAAAATTTTAATGAGTACAAATTGTTCAAACTCTCAAAAAATTCCTTATTTCATGCTAAGGCATTACAAATTTTATAAATACAAATTATAAAAATCTTTTTCAAGTCGAAAAGGGGTGAAAGCCATAAACAATCTTTTTACAAAGGCCATATCGCCTAATACAAAAGCCTAAGGGCTGTTTTTTTCTTTGAGGTTGAAAGACCATCCTCGCTCAAATAAAAAACCTAAGGGTTACCTTACTTGAGTTCGAGCAAGCACTTACTCGATCGTAAAAGCTATACTAGTTCGGTTTTGATCGAACTGCCTAAACCTGGGACCTTAGAATACAATTTCATAAGGTAGAAAGGAAGTAAATGAATACAATTTCACAAGGCAGAAAGGAAGAAAATTTTTATATACATGTCAAAAAGTTATTTTCAAGGGCAGCATGGCCAGATCGGAATTCTATACAAAAAGCCAAACCAACATTAAAAGAAGCACGAAGAAAAGATAAAAATTCTAAGGGCCTAGTCTTCTCCGGGAGCAACATCTTCACTCTCATGGCCTTCTCCACTCTCGGACCCGCTCATGCTCCCAGAATCGTCGTCATCGGGAAAGGCTAACACTTTAGCTTCAGCTTCAAGCTCTTTGGCACTGTCGATCTCGACAGCAAGATCGAAGCCACGAGCATGGATCTCCTCGAGAATCTCCCTTCGAGACTGGCATTTAGCATGCTCGGCAACCTAGTGTGCTCGAGCCTGAGCAACTTCAGCAACCTCTTTTGCTCAAACCTGAGCGGCTTCTGCGTCAGCCCAGTAGACGGCCACCATGGCACCAGCATTAGCCTTGGTCATTACGATCTTAGATTTCGCTGTCGATCGGAAGTTGATGAACCCAACTGAGAATGGAACTCTTCAATTTTCTTGGCTTTCACTAAGGCTTTCTCTTTCATTCTTTGGAGTTGAGTTTCAACTGAGTCCAGTTGAGCTCGGTCATCTTCCTTTTCTGAGGCAACGCGGTCCATGTTCTTCTTCCACGCCATGGTCTCCGCCCTCACTGCATCCACTTCCTCACGAAGTTGCCCGATCATATCGAGCATTTGCAGAACCTATGGGACTGAGCTGTTAGCCACCACACCCGAATCAATGTCATTATTTTCTAGTATTGTTCTTATCTGCTTGGCTAAATCAGTTTGTTCTTTCTGAGCCGCTTCTAGTTCCGCACGAAGGCCCTTTTCTTCTTTTTCTCTTTGCTCACTAAGAAGCTTGAGGGAGTCTTTATCCTCAGTGAGCCCTCGAATTTCGGCCACATATCAGCTCAGCTCTCCTCGGGAATGGAAGAAAGCTTCGAGATGAAGCACCGAGGCCTAAAAAAATAGAAAAGAAATAATTACACAAAGGGAGAAAAATACAAGTATGAAAAGTGACATCGACAAAGAAAGTAGGGACTTACCCGGTTCAGAGCCTATTGGGCCTCATTGAAAAGACAAGGTGTTACCACCTCGTCCATCTGAGCTTGGTCTTCCTTCCTGACCAAACTCGAAGGTAATTAGCTACCCCTACGAGGGCAGCAAGAACCCGGGTATCCTCCGGGACCTTGATAATAATCGTTCGCTTGCACCCAGGATCGGCACTACGGGATGGAAATTGGTTGGTCGGTTTAAAGCTCGAGGAAGCCTCGCCCAAGCTCTTCCTCGGAACCTCCAAATCACTCAGATCGGCGGTGTCTTCTACCCCGGAAAAATAACCACGGAAAGAATCCTCCTCTCCATGGACTCCTTCTCCGTGAAAAGTCTTCACGGCCTGAGCTTCCTGAATCATTTCCTCAGAGAATGTAGGAAATGAGGGGGAGTCTCTAATTTCTATTGCCCCAAGTAAATCTTTGGAGGTATTTCCTTTGTCTCGAGGATCCCTGAGCCCGGCCTCCACATCGACATCCACCACCTTCCCGGCAGCCTTCTTACCCCGAGGTGAAGCACCTTCGGCTCTAGCCGGCTCGGAGACTCCGGCCGAATCTTCCCTGTGGACCCTATCAGGTCGGGGTAGAGTACTTTCAGCTTCCACCAGCTGAGTGACCCTTTGAGTCTCGGTATTATCTCGTACACAGGCCACCTGCCCAGAATCATCCTCTTTTTCTTCTTCTTCTTCTTTTTCTTCTTCTTCTTCTTCCTTCCTCAAAAGTCGGTCTGAATCCACATTCAGAGGGATAATGTTCTTCTTGGGTTTGCGAGCTGCTCTCTTATTGGGTTCTTCCCCCTCAGAGGTCGAGGCACTCTTCCTCTTGCTCTTCTTCACCGGCTTCAAGATAGGTGGTGAGGTTTCTTCATCACCGGACGGGGGCCTCATCGTTGCATATTTCCCGAGACCTACAAAATAAGAAACTAGGTAAGCTCAGAAAAGTGTTTAAGTAATGACCTAATCATTAAGGTAGGAACAAGGCTTACCATGATTTTTAGCCGCCCACCGGCCCTTTGATAAATCGTGCCACGTGCGCTCGACATGTGTTGATGTGAGACCAGGTTCCAAACCAAATTCCTCGAGATAAGGAACCACACCTGGCACCCATGTAGCGGCTGCACTGGGAAAAACATCGATAAGGGAGGATAAAGGAATGAAAATAATGAACATAAATTAAAAACAGAATCATACTTACGTTTCATATTCCATTTCTTGGGAAATGGCATGCTCTCAGCCGGAATTAGGTCCGTGGTCTTCACTCGGACGAACCGGCCCATCCAGCCCCGGTCTTTGTCTTCATCTATACTCGAGATGAGCACCTTGGTGGCCCAGCGTTGAAGCTTTATTAACCCACCCCGATAAAGTCGAGGTCTATCCAGTCTTATGAGATGATCGAGGGTGAAAGGAAGCCCGTCGATTTTTCTTACGAAAAAACAGAGCAGTATCACAAATCCTCCAGAAAGAGGGGTGAATTTGGTCGAGGGTCACCCGGTACTTCTTGTAGAATTCTATGATGACGGATCGAGGTGACCCAACGTGAAAGGGCGGATCGAGGTGACCCAACGTGAAAGGGTAAGTGTAAACACTCAATAACCCTTCCACGTGGGTAGTGATCGCTTCTTCTGGGGACGGTTCACGACTTCTTTGTTTCCCCAATGGCAGTATTTCTTCACCTGGTCAAGGAAGCTTTTGGGTATCGAGCATATGTATCTCAATACCAGTTCGCATAGACCAGAAACCAATGAGGTTTTTAAATTTTGAAGTCAGAACTAACGACACATCCCCCGAGAACAAACTCCTCGGGGCGTGGCTCCACTGATGGTTTCTCGCCGGCCGGCTAGGAAGAGGAAGCGGTTTCTTTATGTGGAACGGTTTTAGATGTTTGGGCCATTTGGTTTTCTTAGGCAAAGAAGAATAGAGATTGGAGTATTTGGTGTTTTACGAAGAGCAAGCAAAGAAACTCAAATACCTGAAGATAGGAAGCTTTGAAAAAGCAAAGAACAATGAAGACTAAAATGAAGGAGATTGAAAGTAAAGTTTGAAAGACTGAAGAAGAATATTGGTTTCGCAACAACGGTTCAAGGCTAGTAGTGGCTGACCATCAACTGACACGCATTAAATGCCTAGAAAACTGTATCGATGGGACGTTCGGTTAGCTCTGTCGCTTATGTCACGGTGCCTACGTCATGATAAACTGAGATGAAGTTCGGAGACTCAATTCGTTTCTTGTCATTACAATCCAAAAACAGAGGGGACTATCTTTATATGGTCAAAATCAGGCATGCCTAATTTCTTATGATTGATCAAGACCGGGGTGACAGACTAAAGGTCTGACCTCACGTTGTATCGAACCACGGCGCGAAGATGGATTACAGAATTCATGAACCAATAACCGATCGAGATCGAGATCGAGACCAGCCGAGACCGAAACCAAAGCGGGATAAAAGCCGAGTAAGATCGAAGGAAACCTACTAAGTCAAATAACAGAAAGCGGAGATATCCATGATCGGGCAAGAATCGTGACAGAAATTTCGGCACGTGTCAAGTCAGGACCGATTAATTAGTCAATCATGGGATTTCCTTTTGTATTTAGAATTATACCATAAGTAGAGTTCCTCTACTATATAAAGGGGGTTCTAATCATCTTGTAAACATACATTTACGCATAACAAAGCAATATAATATATTTTCTCTCTTACGCTCTCTTATTTTGTTGTTCAATTTATCCTTTTCAATTATACATTTATTTGGTTCGAGGGCGATCCATCTCGACGGCCAAACTGTATTTCATATCGGTTGCTTTATTTTACAGTCAATTTCTAACATTAATTCTCATATTCATCAATTTGTGCCAAGTGAAACCACATATCCTTAAAACCACTTATAAATTTAGTTGTTATTCAATTTTAAATGTAAACAAATAGATTCAACTTAGTTTTCTCCAAGCCATCTACATGAGTTTTATCCAAGCTTTGATAGCAACCTTCTTAGCTTTCCTCTTAGCTCTCTTATACTCTTCCAAGACATATCCAAATTCTGCTTTTGGTATCATTTTTATACCACTCTCCTTTTCTCTACACCCCTTCTTCCACCACCGCGATTCTTATGAGGTCTAGAACTTCAATTGCTACTATCATAACGTAAGTTGTCATTTCCTTCAATAGCCTGAATGAAATCCTCATTGTGACTACCCACAAATCCATTCAAATCTGCCCTAATGAAGATCAATTGGTCATTTGGAATCCTATTGGACCAAAATATCCATGTCACCCCAAATTTAATTTTGGTTTCCTTATTTAATCATATTCATATTATATTCATGCACTTATGATGTTAATTGTCACATTTCACCACACTAGTCCTAACTTATGTTGCACGGATTCTTCAAATATTGTTATACCCGTATCAGATTCTCCTAAAAACAATATGCTTTTGAAGAATTCGATAAACACTATGTAGGAGAGTCGGAGCAACATAGGTTCTAACTGGATAATGTTATCACCACTTCAGCTTATCTCTGCAACTTATCTATAAGTCTTGGTTCTAAAATGGTTGCTATCTCGTTGCCATTTAATCTATCACACAATGCCAAAATTTGTAACTTGCATTGCCAATCTCTCAACTTTATCATGTCACGTAGTGATGGTAGGACTTCATAATAATGATAGGATACTTGGATACGTACTATAGCCCCTTTTAGCCGAGCTTTTCAAGAAGTCAAAAGTGTTTTTTTTCAAAAGTACTTAATTTTTTCTAACTTGAGCTGCTTGGCCAAGTTTTTTTGGGGAAAAAAGTGATTTTGGGAAGAAGTAGAAGCAGTTTCTGAAAAGCAGAAAAAAGTAGCTTCATTCCAAAAGAAGAGGCAGATGCAGTTTTAACTTTCTTCTTACCAATAATACCCTTAACAAAATACAATATTCCCTCCATTTCAATTTATGTGAATCTATTTCCTTTTTGGTCCGTGCCAAAAAGAATGACATATTTTCCTATTTGGAAACAATTTACCTTTATGCAATGATTTATAGCGACAAAAATATAAGTGTCTCATTTTTACACCACAAGTTTAAAAGTCTTCTCTCTTTTCTTAAACCTCGTGTCCAATCAAATACGTTCACATAAATTGAAACGAAAGGAGTATATACCAAAATAATCGTTAAACCTAATATTTAGGATATTCATGAATAAATGTATCTTATTATTTTTAGGATAAGTTTCTAATATATAAATACTTTAGAGGTGAATGCTTTTATATTTGTTGAATGAATTTTAATACATTTAACTTATATTAAAAGAGTTAAGTACTTTTAAATTTTATTTCATATTTTACTTAAATAAAATGAAAAGATTTAATTATTACCTATAATAATAAATTTTGAGAATTTTTATTTACTTATAATATTAACTATTAAGTAAATATGTTCATGTCATTATTTGTAATTTGATATTTAAAAGTACTTTCTGAAATGCTTGGTCAAACACAAATTATTTCTCAAAAGTGTATTTCAGAGTGATTAGCCAAACACAAACTATTTTTCTCTAAACGTACTTTTTTCAAAAATACTTTTTAAAAGATACTTTTCAAAATAAGTTGATTTTTACAGGCCAAACAGACTACTGATAGTTAGAATAAAGACAAACCTACATTGACGGTGGACTCATATTATCCCCTAAGTCTACATCCAGAAGGCTTTATTTATTTTAGGTTTTCTTTAATAATTGTGGTATTCAAGTCCGCCTGCTGGTACTTCGGCTATTTCACGGAATACCTATTCTCTCTCACCAGCACAGGTATCAAGTAACTCTATCTATTAAAGTTTGGACAGATAGGAAGAAATTACGTAGTGCTTATATTTCTGCTTAAATTTAGATTTAAAATCTCATGATTCTCAACCCGCTTCATTGATCACTAGATCATACCTCGGGTGCGCGCACATAGAAGGCTTAACCTTTTGTCTATTCCATTTTATTTGGTTCTTTTGTTACCCGTTCAACTTCTGAAAGTTTGTCGGTAAATTTCTGAGATATAAGCAAATGATGGAATATTTTTTGTTTGACTTTCTCTTTAATCGGTATTTATTTTCTGTCTGACTAACATTGTAGTGTATGAGCAATTTGATTAATTAGTGGGGCCTAGGGATGATCTGAACTTTTAGGGGATTGCTGATATGGAGGACCTGTCTCTCTTTCAGAAGCAAAATATTTTGATATCCTAGATCCTATATATTTTTAGCTGGGACACAAGTTCAGAAGTCAACTCCCAGTTTGAAATAAGATGAACTCCAGGAACTATGAGATTATGGCTAATAAAGAAGGGTGTAATACGTTGAAAATGTTAAATATATCGTGCATATTTCATGTTAAATCCTCAGCGGTTGCTGTTTTATAGAAAGTAACAATAAAGAAAATAAAGGATGTCATTGTAGAATTAACAGGAAATCACTATCATGAAGTGAGTGAAAACTACGGGAATAGGATTTAAATTCCAGCACTAACAGAAAACGCTAAGTAACTTCTTCCCCTCTACCTAAACTTTGGGGATAGAGTTCTACGGTACCTCTTGTACTGGTGGGAGGCAGAAATAGCTAAAGTGCATGCAAATTGCTTGGAAACCATTTTACTAATAACGTTAAAACAAGAACTGTCTAGGATTCAAAAGCTGTTAAAAGATGAGTTTCTTTAAACTATCAGACTTGGGAAGACAATACAACAAATAGTAAAAAGTACAATGGATAGTTTGTCCATGAGATTTATTGTAGATGGTCATTGCTCTATGTCAGTTGGTCTAAAGGTAAAGCTGAAGCGAGCCCCAGGGCATCCATCGTGCCTTGCACATAATTTGCCCCATGCTTCACAGGATTAGGCATTCAGCTTTTGCCTACAAACAATTGATGCAATACATGCTATAAAAGGAATCACGCGCCAGCCCTACTGTAGTTGCAAGTTCTTTCCTAGGTTTTTCCTTTAATTTATTTATACACTTTCAAGACCAAAAAAGTTTGTAATATACATATTACGCGGTTAAACAGTATTTTCTATACAAGCTCCATGCAATGACATTACCGCAAAAACTGAGGCATACTTCATTCAAACCTCAAAGTGAGATAACAAAAAAGCTTTAAAGTGTACAGCAAGCTGTGCAGTGCAACAAAACGGTCAAAGTAAAGCGACTATGTGTTTGGGTCGAATCTTCCCAAGATATTAAGGCATTTAAGGTGCTTGAAGCATTTGCAAATTGATAAGAGGTGAGTTTGAATGTTGGTTTTTATTCCTCACTCACACATGTATTAACTTGGTTCTTTCCATTCTTAGGATAAGAAGGATTCATGAGGTCCTTTATATGTCATAAAGACATATAACATATACACAACTTGGACAAATCAATTTTTACCTCAATATGCCGTATTATCGAATTGCATCATATACCAAAAGTGAATGCCATCTTGGACGAATCATGTTTCATCTCAAGATACCGTATTACCAAAATGCATCCAATATATATAGCAACTAAAGTTGCATATAATTGCACGTTTGAAAACTCTACTTAGGTGAACCTATTTTCACCTCAAGATACCATGATGTGACTTACAAATAATGTGAATCAGAAATGATGATCATCATAAAATGAATATAAAATTAATGCGCAATTTATTCCATATAATAAAATGTTCACAATCATATAATAGTAAAACTCCCACTAAACTAAAGAATCAAAAGACTCTACAACAACCATCTTTATAACATGACGTTTAAAATCAATGGGCCTGAGACCTTTAGTTAGTGGATCAGCTAGCATTTCATCTGTACGAATATTCTGAATAATAATGTCTCCTTGCTTTACAAACTCTATGACTGTCAAAAACTTGATTTGCACGTGTTTGGTGCCACTAAGCAGCTTATTATTCTTAGAAAAAAAGACAGTTGCAATGTTAGCACAATAGATTATAATGGGTCTTGAATTGAGTCAACAACTCTGAGTTCTGAAATAAAATTCCTGAGCCAAACAACTTGAGTGGATGCACTATAACAAGCCACAAACTCAGCATACATTGTCGATGATGTAACCTACGTCTGCTTAACGCTCTTCCAAGAAATGGCACCACCAGGAAGAGTGAAAACATAACTAGATGTGGACTTATAATCATCTATACACCCGCCAAAGTCAGCATCTGAAAAACCAATTATTTCAAGACTATCAACTCTTTTGTAGATTAACATATAGCCTTTGGTCTTCTGAAGATATCTCATGACCTTCTTGGCTTCAACCTAATGACCATGACCAGGGTCAGACAAGTATCTGCCAAGGTCGTTTATAGAAAAAGTTATGTCAGGTTAAGTGCAAACATGTGCACACATCAAACTGCCAACTGCACTAGCATAAGGAATACTTTTCATGGTTTCACTTTCAATATCATTTTTAGGACATTGCTTCTTATCATTTTGTCCCCCTTGACCATCGGTATATTCCAAGGCTTGCAAAAATGTATATTAAATCTGAAAAGAATACGATCCACATAGGACCTCTGAGAAAACCCAAGAACATTACGCGATCTATTACGGAGAATCTCGATTCCCAAAACAAAAGAAGCATCTTCAAGACCTTTCATCTCAAAGTATCTTGACAAGAATTTTTTGGTTTCAAAAAGTAATCCACGGTCGTTTCTGGTTAGTAGAATATCATCAACATAGAGGACAAGAAAAATGAATCTGCTCCCACTAATTTTCAAATAGATGCATTCATCAAAATTGTTCTCTACAAAACCAAGTGATGTCACAACACTGTCAAATTTCAAATATACCATTGACAAGAAGTTTCATTCAGGCCATATATAGACTTTTTCAATTTACCCACTAAGTGTTCCTTTTCACTTTCGATAAAACCTTCAGGTTGTTTCATATAATTTTTCTCAAGCAACTCTCCATTTAGAAATGTTGTCTTAACATCCATATGGTGTAGCTCAAGGTCAAAATGAGCCACTAATGTCATGATAATTCTAAAACCATCTTTAGTGGATACAGGAAAAAAGTCTCATTATAATTAGTTCTCTCTTTCTGAGTAAAACCCTTTGCAACCAAACGAGCCTTAAATTGATCAATGTTTCTATGACTATCTTTCTTGATCTTGTAAACCTCATTTGCAACTTATTGGTTTGTTCCCACTCGGTAACTCAACAATATCCCACACACCATTGTCATATATGGACTCTGTCTCATCTTTCATGGCATTAGGCCATTTTTTTGATTCGGACTATTAATAACTTGATTATATGTCACAAGATCTTCACTTTGGACAATAACATAATCATCCTCACCCAAATATACTTGATAATAAGTAGTAATAGCCAATATTCTCTCTATTTGTGATCTACGAAGAGAATTATCTGGTGCTTCAGAAAATGATTCATTAGCTTGAATATTTTCATCTTCTATAACCATAGGGTCAAAATCATATTAACTGCTCCCATTTGGCTCATTAGACTGAGAGTTACTCTCATTAGCAAAATCAGTCTCCAAAAATTTAGTTGCCCGTGATTCAACAATTCCAATGCCACGAGAGGGACAATAAAACCTATAACCTTTTGAATGATTAGGATATCCTATAAAATAACACCGAACATCCCTAGGTTCAATTTTCTTTTGCAATGGATCAAATATCTTAACTTATGCAGGACATCCCCAAACTTGAAAATGATTAAAACTTGGTTTCCTGCCGGTCCATAGCTCAAAAGGAGTCTTGGGAACAATCTTACTCAGAACTCTATGATCTCGTCTAATTCCATACCTCAAATCAAGGTTATGAAATGGTCGATTGCAATAATGGTACCCAACAAGAGTCGGGGTCGATTTCCACCGGGAGACATATATTGGAGTTAGGAGTACATATTATAGTATGAGAGTTTGACTATCTTAATTTAAACTTCTACAAACTTGGATTGTTTCTATGTCTAATTTGAAACTACGATTTCAAGGTTATGAAATAAAACTAAGAAATTATTTTTGTTGTTTTTCAAGTTCTAAAAAAAGCCTAGGGCTATGACCATCAATAAGGTATTTTCCTAATGGGATATAAACATTAATACTTGTTTTATTGGTCAGGGTGTATTATAGCTATCAACTCTCAATTACCCACTCAATACCTCTCGGTCAGAGAGTGATTTTGCCCAATTTGACTTTCTCAAGTCCAAATGGATATTGCACAAAATGGTTGATAAAAGCTCAAGTCGAGTTATTACTATCTCTAGTTTGAACCCTTTAATTGGGATTATCAATCTCTCGATTGACCCAATTTCTTGTTAGCTAAGTATTCCTAGACTAAGTCTCTCTTTCTCAAGTAGAGACTAAGTAAAATAGGCATGAACTAATGTTTGCAACCATTAATTCCAAAAATTAAAGCATGAATAAGGCTAAATAATAAACACCCAACCATAAACAAGAATTAAATTAAACATCCATAAGGTATACACACTAGGGTTGGATCACAACTCTAGTAAATATCAAGCTACCCATGCTTGATATTGAAGAAAAAGAAGAAGAAATCATAACTAAACTCATATTGTGAAATAAAAATAATAAAAGCTATGTTAAAATATCCCAAAATATAAAAAAACTACTAAAAGAAGTAAAGAAAAACGACTACTGTAGCTGCTGATGTCAAAAGATGACTTAAAATTGTGATACTCGTCTATTTATATAAGGCTGGAATTTTGGATAAAAATGTCCTTCGGGAGGTTCTGCGGCCGTACAATATCATATGCGATCCGCAGATTTCTTCAACTTGTCAGGAACTGGAGGTCTGTGGCCGCATAATTCTGATCTGCGGCCGCAAAGCATTCTTTCTGCGGTCCGCAGATTTGTAACTGGGGTCGCACTTGGTCTTCTGTAGCCGCAAGGCACTTCTTCTGCGGCCGCACAATTCCTGTGTGGTTCGCACTTCTAAGGAGCTTGGAAACTTGGGAATTTGCACATTCTTTGAACTATGTTCGTAGCCCATCTTTTGCGGTCACACAATTCATGTGCGGTCCACACTTTGCACAGAAGTCTGTTGGACTTTTCTTCATTATTTGCGACCGCAGATGAAGTTATGCGGTCCGCATTTGTGAGCTTCTATGCCTTTTATTGCCTTGAGTTTAGATTACTCCTTTTTGAGTTGAATTTCATCTCGGGAGTCCATCTTCAAATATTCCTACAATTTAGCAAATTTTATCAGTTTCGAAAATATAATTCAATGCTTTTAGACTAAAACAAAAGCTAAATAGCACTAATAAGTAGTCAAAATCCCCACTTATCAACTTCCCCAAACTGACATTTTTGATTCTCCTCAAACAAACAAATTAGTTCCCACCTCCACAAGTTAAGGACAATTCCAGCTAATCAAAGGTGAGTCATTCACACATCAATTGGGACCAATAATTACCCACACCACTTATGTGTTATCAACAAGTCAACAAGTTAAACTTGTATGCACGTATAGTTGTAATGTGACACTTGAGCATCAAGAGTTGACTTTATTCATCAAGGAATCTTGCTCTTTCATGTAGGTCATTGTGGATCCAAAACTCCTCCTCCTCTACTCTATGTTTGCCTATCTCGCTTAAGAATTTTAGTACTCAATCCAACTATCTGCAAAAGGTTCACTCATCTCTCTCAAGAGAATGTCGCAAGTGCGACTTTAAGTATCATAGGCTTACCCCTCATGTAGATCGCCACTAATAATATGCTTAGTCAGCTTGAAATCGTGTAGGGATTTTTTGGAATTCAATGAAGTCTTTTGGACTAAGGTCGGATATACTATGATAGAGCGGGTTCATCTTTCCTTAAGCACTCCATTTTCTATTCTCGGCTCATGCTTTGCCAATTCTTTGAGGCACTTCTTTTCCTAGGGGAAACTAGAGAAAATTAACATCACTCTTTCTTGATCATGATATTCCTTTTCTCATGCTTTGGTTTCTCCATGATTTGCATTATTACTTTTCTATGAATCCCTTCAACTATTCCACTTATTCACTTTCTTTTTGCATTTTTCTTTTTGCTCTTTCCTTTTCTTGCCTTTCCTTCTCATCATTTCTTTTCTCTTTTTCTTCCTTGATGCCTCTTTCAAGTTCCTCGTCTCTCCCCAAACCTACGTTTTTTATCCAATTATTTCACAAGAATTTTAAGAAAATCTCGGGTGCCAAAAGAGGGTCACGAAAAAACGGGTAAAGGCTTGTAACATGGTTATCAAATGAGAAAGGTTTGAGGCTCAAATGGGTTGACTAGGGATAACAACATTGGTGGGAAATGGAAAACTTCAAGTGGGTCAAGGAAAGCCTACAATCACTTCTCAATCCAAGCAAAACTTAAGATTTCGCCTTGAAACACATTCGGGGCAAGTTCTAGACCATTCCCACGGGTACTTGAACTTGCAACAAAAACATCTTACCTCTCACGCGGTTTGATTGTTAAAGAGGATAGAGTCGAGGTCCCACAACAATCATATTCAAGATTGAAAATGACTATGGTTCGATTAAATCACTCGATGATTGCCTAAGTCAATACAAGAGTCACAAAGTCACTAAATAGAGCTATTTCTTTCCAAAAAAACCATGTCTTTAACCATAAGCACGTAGTTAAGTGTGTTGGTACCAAGTGATGTATGTTTGACTCTTCGAACATGACTTAATTAGGTCTTTTTTTTCATTACTACTACTATTATTACCTAAACACTAAAAACGGACTCAATCCCTTAAGAAGGTTGTCACACCATCCTTCATTAAGAAGAGTCACCCGGTTCACACAAAAACTACCTTTGGAAAGAACCGGGGATTTAAGAAAACCAACGGCTTATTATCCACTAAAACATAAAAAGAAGCTATTAAATCATAAAGAAACTACTAATTCAAAAAGAAGCTACTTAGCTAAACAATAACTAACAAGAAAACAAACATAAAGAAGCTATAAAACAAAAACAATTGAAACCGTAATGAATATACATAATGAGAGAGTAGATAGAATACATACATAATGAGAAAGAAGAAGAAAATAATATCAAGTTAATTGCATGCCAAATGTCTCAGAATCAACAAAATATATCAAATAAACTCCACCCCTCCCACAAATAAAAATAAGTATTGTCCCCAATACTTAACAAAATAAGAGTAAAGGAAGGGTGAGAGTGAAGAAAACTTCTTATGGCTCCTTCCCCATCTCTGTGTCCACATCATTATCACCGACCTCAGCCTCATCTAACTGGATCTCATCATCCTCAACTCCGGGAGTGGCTGGGTTGTAAACATCTGACGTACTGCCTTGGCAGTGTCAGCAGCAATGTCTGGCTCCTTAGACTGGCCAGCTGGTGTTGTATGTGCTGTAGGATCTGGGTCTGGGTGGTGCGGGTTAATTAGCATGTCAAATGGAATGTTTTCGGCTGCTGCAAGCTTGTTAACCTATCACTGAAGCTTGTCAACTAACTTCTTGGAGGCCTGGTACTTCTGCATCTTCTTCACTTCCTTGCCCAGCTCTTCTATCACTGACCCATGTTGCATCAAAGTGGCCATGATTGTCTTTTGGTTCTCCAAGAGCTTCTTCAGAGTTTCTTCAACTGTGGGGGAATCTAGGGTGCCGGAATGGAAGACTGTGTTGCGCCATTACTGGATATGTCAGACAGCTTTGCAGTAGCTATGTGCATCTAACTTTTTAGGCTCGCCACTATCTAGGAGACTCATAGTTCAGATAGTGGAGCGGTGGTCATCGACACCATCTTCAAAGCCGAGGTGGAAGGCATTGAGGCTAAAGGTGGAGGCATAGTTGTTGCACTATCTGAAGGCTCTGCTGAAGTGGATGGTATGTCGATTGTCTTTGTATCTACCACCGATGGCTCATCAGGCTGGCTTATGGTGGTAGTCGACCGACCCTTTTTCTTAGGGTTGTGTCTATCCATCAGCGAATACCATGAGAAGGGCTTATTCGCCCGTAGCTTCGTATCGAAATCTCTCAGCTCCACCCGCGCATCCGTAAGATATTAAGTAATGGTGTTGGGATATGGGTAGGAGGTATCAGCTTGCTTGGTGACCATACATATGTTGGTCGACATCATGACATCCACATTGATCGGGTACCCAACCATGATAGATGCAACTAGAACTGCCCGCAGAATAGGAATATTTCTCTCGTTCTAGCACGGGTCTAGTCTAATGCAGAAAAAGGTCTGCCATCCCTTCGCCTCAAAGTCCAAGGTTTTCCTTTGAATAGGAACCCCTGCTATGATCCATGATAGTGGTGGCCCAGGAGCTTCCATAATCTCAGCTAGCCATGGGCGAGTTGCATCTCCCATTGCCAACTTCTCCAAGTACTGGACAGACTCAACATCATCAAATCCCAGGTAGGTGTTCAATGTGTGCTGGTCAAAACGCACCTTCAGGTTCCTCACTTTGGTTACCTTGTTCCCTTTCTTGATATGTGCCACATTGGCGTAGAACTCCAGAACAAGATATTCCTTTGCATCCACTACGCTCTAGGAGAACTACATCCACCATTCCGCTCTCAAAACTGCCTCAAGCGTCGGATTGTACTTTTCAACATCTTTCAATATGAACTGTCGCTCAAGAGTGAGTGATCTCACTGGCACCATCCACGGAAGCTAGTGAAGGCAACCAGACTGACGAACCGGTCCTCCCAGACCTCTTTCTTCTTCGACCTCTCAAGGCCGGCAACTATAGTGTCTCCCCTCGGCCATCATCTGGGATGTCATCAACTCTAGTTGATGTGCCTCAAGGACAGGTGTAGAGGAGGGATTGGAAGCCTGACTAAAACTTTACGAACCCTCGGAGGTGCTATGTGATGTAGAAGGCTTGTCCTACAGTTGATACCTTCATGGTGGCTTTGATTGAACAGTCGGCTGCTCTTGAACCGAGTTTCCCTCCGATGATTCCCTAGATGAAGCATAAAAACTGGATTTGCAGGGCTTTGCATTTCTCCCTCGGACGGTTATAGTCTTCTTTGTGATTATCATTTAGAGGGCGACGGGTAAAGTACTCTTGCCTCGACCCCTGGAGGTTCACACCTTCCCTTTGAAGTATCACCTCTGCCTCGAGATCTAACCACATACTGTAACAAGCAACAACAGGTGTCAATTGTAATTCAAGTGTAAACATACAAAAACACCCTAGAGAAACAGTGAACAACACAGTGTAAAACATGCTTGCAGGGTAGGGGAGTGCGGTCCGCATTATCAGTGCGGCCGCAGTATGGGATTTGCTGACCGCACAATTTAATTTGTCGGTCGCATAATTGGATTTGCGGACTGCACAATTGTCAGTTCGACCGCACAATTAGAATGCAGTCTGCACAATTGTCATTGCGGCCACAGCTCAGATACCACCAATATGCCAACTCTCAGATAGTAGAGAGTGGGTTGTTTTGCGTCCGCAATCACTTTTCTGCGGTCCGCACATTTTCTATTGCGGACGCACATGTGAGTCATCAAATTAACAATTCTCTTATAATAGAGAACTAGTTGTTCTACGGCTGCGATGGGATTTCTGCGGTCTGCACAATTTTCATTGCGGCTGCAGAATCTTCCTTGACTAAAAGTACCATAATCTCAACTTTTGCGGACCGCACAATTTCTTGTGCGGCCGCAGATTTCAAAACAAATACGATCAGAGTTCTAAGGTTTGCAAATTTGTGCACAAATTTGACATGGCGGCAGTGTATAATCATGAAAAGCTATTTACCCATTCCCCATAGAGCAAGTACTAGTTGACCCTCTACAGTTTTAACTCCAAATGGTTGTATAGTTGAATTCTACTAACAAATGGCCTAAAACTAACTACAAGTTGTAAATTAAACTAAAAATTGAAAAACATTACAAGTAATTGATGCATACCAGATATGAAGTACTGCAAATGAGTGATCACAGATGTTGAGTGTATGTGGTAGATAATTTACTAGACGATTTCAATGTTTTAGACTTGTGAATGCTCAGAGAGGGAAAAAACATAACAATAACCCTAGGCCTTCTATTTATACTAAACGGTTCTAAGTGAGGGGTAGAGGGATGAGTGCGGCTAAAGAACTCCTACTGCAGTCCGCACTCTATTACCTAGGGCTCAGAAGCCCTTTTTGTTTTGCGGTCTGTAGAATTTGCTGCGCGGCCGCAAAATTTGTTGCGGACCGCAAATTTTGACTTGCGGCCGCACTTTGGCCATTTCTCTGACAAACCAACTTCAGAGAGTTGGAATTTATACCTTTCAATTTGTTTAGTCTGCAATGTAATTGTGCAGTTGTAGATCACCTTTTGCTGTAGCACCTAAAATTGTGCGATCCGCATAATACACTTGTGGACCGCACTTCTTTCTACACTTTAGCCAATTTTATGGGCACGGTTCCTGTAAAGTACACTCATCCCTGCAACACATTTCAAATCCAGTTAGCACCCAAATAACACCTATCTACAAAATAAGAAAAGAAAAGAAAAATAAACATGGGTTGCCTCCCAAGAAGCGCCCGATTTAACGTCGCGGCACGATGCATATTACCATCATTTGAAATGAATCACTACCACCACGTCGCCATCATCAACCTTTTCCAAATAGTGCTTCAACCGGTGACCATTGACTCGGAATACCTCATCATTTTTGTTCTTCAAGTCCAATGCACCAAAAGGTGTCATACCCACAATTTCAAAGGGACCACTCCATTTAGTTTTCAGCTTTCTGGGAAACATCTTCAACCGTGAGTTGAACAACAAAACAAGATCGCCACCTTGAACTCCCTGTTTCGAATGCATTTGTAATGGAGGTATTTTGTCTTTTTTGTACAAGGACGAACTTGCATAGGCATGGTACCGGAACTCATCCAAGTCATTCAAATGTGCAACCCGCAAGTTAGTAGTTGCATCCCAATCAAGATTAAATTTACTTAAAGCCCACATAGCTTTGTGCTCAAGTTTCACCGGAAGGTGACAAGCTTTTTCAAACACCAATCGGTATGGAGACATCTCGATAGGAGTTTTGAAAGCAGTACGATAAGCCCATAGTGCATCATCAAGCTTCTTTGACCAATCCGTTCGGTTAACATTCACTATTTTGACAAGATACTCTTTATCTCCCGGTTGGAGACTTCTACTTGACCGCTAGCTTGTGGATGATAGGAAGTCATAACTTTATGAGTTACACCATACTTGCTAAGTAAAGTATCAAAAGCCTTATTGCAAAAATGCAACCCCCATCACTTATGATAGCCCGTGGAGTTCCAAATCTTGTGAAATATTCTTCTTCAA
Organism: Nicotiana knightiana; assembly: GCA_005239525.1. Lineage (NCBI taxonomy): Eukaryota > Viridiplantae > Streptophyta > Magnoliopsida > Solanales > Solanaceae > Nicotiana > Nicotiana knightiana. The sequence goes on along the minus strand of ML397884.1, from coordinate 32,703 downwards.
GAATTCCCACCACACTTCTCGCTTCATTGTTGGGTAGAGAAATGGCCTCAACCAATTTAGACACATAATCAGCAGCGACCAAGATGTAGGTGTTTCCACAAGAACTCACAAAAGGACTCATGAAGTCAATACCTCACACATCAAAGATGTCAATCTACAAAATGGTAGTGAGAGGCATTTCATTCTTCTTCAATATTCCACAGGCCCGTTTCCATTCATCACAACTTTTCACCTATCACTTGCATCTTTGTAAAGAGTGGGTCAATAGAAACCGCAACTTAACACTTTGGCAGCCGTTCTTGCTCTGTCATGGTGACCACCATGAGGTGAAGAATAATAAGCCTCAAGAATAACATTTTGCTCTTCGTCCGGTACACATCTTCTAATTACCCCATCAGTGCAAATTCGGAAAGGGTATGGCTCGTCCCAATAATAGTCTTGACAATCCCGTTTGAGCTTCTTCCTTAGATTTGAAGAGAACTCATCTGATATGATTCCACACACAAGGAAGTTTGCTAGATCCATGAACCATGGAACCTCCTTCATTGAAATAGACAAGAGTTGCTCGTCGAGGAAGGAGTCACTGATTTCATGGCCATCATATGGCCTCCCTTCCTCCTCCCAACGAGACAAGTGGTCTATCTTGGATGACAATATCAAACTCTTGAAACAATAGCACCTATATCATCAATCGAGCTTTTGAATGTTTGTTGTGCATAAGATAGCAAAGTGTCGTATAATCTGTATGAATAATAACCTTTGCACCCATCAAGTATGGTCGGAACTTCTGAATTGCAAACACAATGTCAAATAGCTTTTTCTCTGTAACTGTGTAATTGACTTGGGAATCATTCATGGTCTTACTAACATAGTAGATCAGATGAAAAATCTTGTTGATGCGTTGCCCCAAAATTGCTCCAATCGCTACATCACTAGAATAGTACATGAGCCCAAAAGGGATACACCAATTAGGAGCGGTGATAATAGGAGTGGTTGTCAACTTGAACTTTAGAAATTCAAATGCTCTCATGAAATCATCATTCAAGTGAATCTTACCATATTTCTCTAAGATCTTTCACAACAGGTTCACCACTTTAACAAAATCCTAGATGAAACGTCGATAGAATCCCGCGTGACCTAAGAAACTTCGCACGCCTTTCAGCGAAGTTGGAGGTGGAAATTTAGAAATCTTCTCTATCTTTTCCTTGTCGACCTTAATTCCTTTCATTGAAATTTTGTAGCCAGGGACAATGCCTTCCTCGACCATGAAATGGCATTTCTCCCAATTTAGCACCAAGTTTGTTTTTTCACACCTTGCCAATACTCTATCCAAATTTGCCAAGCAATCATCAAAGGAATCTCCGACTAACGAGAAGTCATCTATGAAGACTTTAAGGTATTCCTCCACCATATTCGTAAATATCGCCATCATACACCTTTGAAAAGTCGTTGGTGCATTGCATAAGCCAAATGGCATCCTCTTGAAAGCGAAGGCACCATAGGGACATGAAAGTTGTTTTCTCTTGATATTCTGGAGTAATAAAGATTTGGTTGCAGCCTGAATATCCATCTAGAAAGCAATGTAAATCACGGCTAGCCAACCTATCAAGCATTTGGTCAAGGAAGGGAAGTGGAAAATGGTCTTTCTTCTTGACTTTCTTTAGGTTGCGATAGTCCATACACACTCTCCACTCGGTCACCGTTCTTGTGGGAATCCACTCGTTAATGTCATTGGTGACCACTGTCATGCCCTCTTCTTTAGGGAACATTGCACCAGAGAGGTCCACAAACTATCGGAAATGGGTTAGACAACCCCAGCATCCAACCAGTTGATAATCTCCTTTTTGACCACGTCTTACATAGCTTCGTTGAGTCTCCTTTGATGTTCAATAGATAGTTTGGCTTCTTCCTCTAAGTTGATCTTGTGCATGCAAAGTGCGGGGCTTATTCCCCGAATATCCACCAAAGTCCACCCAATAGCCTTCTTCCTCTTGTGGAGCCGACAATATAGAGTCAACATGCACGTTAGTCAAACAAGAGGAAAGAATAACCGGTAACGTAGAACAAGGGCCAAGAAATTCATACCTAAGATGTGGAGGCAATGGCTTCAATTCCAAGTTCGAAGTCTCTTCAATTGAAGGCTTTGTATGATGAGTTTTCCTATTCTCAAGATCCAAGAAAAGTTTTCGGGGTTCATAGTTGTACGACCCCAATCCTTGCAAAGAATTCACACATTTCATGAAACCATCCATCTCATCATCATCAAAGTTGAGCAAGACGGCCTCCAACATATCACCCATATTAATCGTGGCACTTGTATCATCAAAAGTCATATCAGTCACTAAGTACACAAAAGAACACACTTCATTGCTATTTGGTTGCCGCATAGATTTGCACACGTGGAACACCACATTTTCATCACCCACCTGGAAAGTTAGTTCTCCGGTTTCTACATCAACAATAGCCTTCCCTGTAGCAAGGAAAGGTCTTCCAATAATAATCGGCACCTCATAGTCCACTTCACAATCAACAATAACAAAATCTGCCGAAAGAATAAACTTATCAACACGAACCAATACATCTTGAATCACTCCGAACAGTCTCTTCATTGTACGATCGGCCATTTGTAATATCATATATGTGGGTCGTGGTTTCCAAATTCCCAAGGTCTTGAAAACCGAATAGGGAATCAAATTGATACTTTCCCCCAGATCACAAAGAGCTTTAGAAAACTCGGCACTTCCAATGATACAAGGGATTTTGAAAGTACCGGGATCTTCTAATTTAGGATCCGTCGAATGCACAATTTCACTCACTTGATGAGTCACTTTGATAGTTTCAAAATTCATGGACCGCTTATTTGTCACCAAATCCTTCATAAACTTTGCATAATCGAGCATTTACTCCAAGGCTTCAACTAATTTCACATTTATCTAAAGACTCTTCATCATGTCAATGAACTTTTTGAATTGATTATCGTTATTTTGCTTGGCGAGCCTTTGAGGATATGGAGGAGGTGGATTAGGCAATGGTGTCTTAGCCTTTTGCACTACCGGTTCCGGTATGTCAATAATATGATCCCTAGACGGTTCACTTCCTCTTGAGTCTCTTCCAAATTGTCATCAATATTAATCCACACTTCATCATTTGCTTTCACCACATTGTTCGGGATCTCTTCTTCTTCTACCACTTGCTCATCATCCACAAATTGCCTTTGACTTGAGGTGGATTCATTCCCACATCTTCCACTTTTTGTAGTAATGGCCATGGCATGCCCCGTACTGCTACCACCCATTTGGTTCACCACCGTGTCACTTGGTAGCTCCCCTTTAGGACGAGAATTTTAAAAATTGAGAGATTTTCCCCATTTGCACTTTTAAGTTGCGGATCGATGTGTTATGTGAAGCAAGTTGGGTATCACAATCGGCATTCTTCTACATTATTTGTTTGAACATGTTCTCAATACAACCCATTTCATTTTTGAATGAACTAGGATCATGGGAAGGATAAGGAGGTGGTTTGCTCGGTTGTTGATACATTGGGGGCCTTTGAAAGCCCGACCCTTGATTTCCTTGATTGTTACTCCACCTGCGTTGATTTTTGCCTCCCCAATTGACTTGGTTGTTGTTGTTATGCCAATTTTCGTGATTATTGCTTCCACTTCAATTGCCTTGATTGTTTTTGTTATTCCAATTGCTTTGATTGTTTCCACTACTCCAATTACCTTGGTAGTGATATTTCCAATTGCCTTGATTATTTGGAGATCTCCATTGTTGTCGGCTAGGGCCTTGGAAGTTGTTTCTTTGACCTTGAAAGTCTTTTACATATTGGACCTATTTTACTTGGTCATTGTAAGAGTAATCTTGATCAAAGCTACTATCATCTTGCAAAAAATTGTCCACTCTTTATTGAACTTGTGGACTTCTTGTTCTTCGTTGTTTCACCATCATGCTTACTCCCTCCATTGCATTTACTTGCCTCGGGTTTTGCACTTGTTGAATTTGAGCCTTTGCCAATTGGTTCATGGTGGTAGTCAACTCGGATATGGCTTGTTCATGGTCATGCAACTGTTTGTGAAGGAGAATCACATTGGGATCACCATGTGGAACATTAGACCGAGATTTCCACGCCGATGAAATATCATCCATCTCATCCAAAATATCACACGCCTCCACATAAGGTGTAGTCATGGGGTTCCCATTGACAAGTTGATTCACTACACATTGGCTGGTTGTATTGATCCCCCATTAAAAAGTTTGTTCAATTATGTTCTCCATCATATCGTTGTTGGGTCACTCTTTAACCATTGTTCTATACCTTTCCCATATCTCGTGTAGTAGTTCATTGGGCTCTTGCTTGAATGCTAGAATTTCATCCTGGAGAATAGTCATGTGCCCGGGAGAGAAGTACTTCGTAATAAATTTCTCCAGTAATTCATCCCTAGTATGAATGGAATGATTTGGAAAATGTTCCAATCTAAATCTTTACCCCGTAGATAGAAGGGAAAAATCCTTAGCCTCAAAGCATCCTCGGAGACATTTGCTTGTTTACTTCCCCAACACGTATCTACGAACCCCTTCAAGTGTTTATATGCATTTTGACCCGGTGCACCGGTGATGAACCCTTGTTTCTCTAGCAAAGTGAGCATCATGTTGGTTATTTGAAAGTTTCCCTCCCTAATACGGTGAGGGACTGTAGCACTTACATACCCTTTATTCGGCAACACCCGGTGTGTGGCCGCTCATGGTAAAGGGAGGGGTGGAGCGAGCACATTGTATTGAGGCACTTGGCCTCGTCTATCGGCTTGAGGTTCAAGAGGGACCTCATCCATTTGATCATCCTCAACGTCCAGGTCCCTCAAAGCTATGTTTTTCAGCTTATTGTTTGCCATGATTGCACCTAGAATTTCTCAACACGTTAGTAACAAGGAAGGAAAAGAAAATATTCCAAAAACACACCTAAATATATAGCTAGCACTATTTTAACTCCTCGAGAACGGCAACAAAAATTGATCTCCTCCAATTTCACACCTCAAATCAAGGTTATGAAATGGTTGATTGAAATAATAGTACCCAACAAGAGTCAAGGTCGATTTCCATAGGGAGCTATATATTGGAGTTAGGAGTATATATTATAGTATGCGAGTTTGAATATCTTAATTTAGACTTCCACAAATTTGGGTTGTTTCTATGCCTAATTTGAAATTAAGATTGCAACATTATGAAATAAAACTAAGAAATTGTTTTTGTTGTTTTTCAAGTTTTGTAAAAACCCTAAGGCTATGACCATCACCTAGGTATTTGCCTAATGAGATATAAACCTTAATGTTTGTTTCATTGGTCGGGGTGTTTATAGTTATCGACTCTCAATTACCCACTCAACCTCTCGGGCTGAGAATGATTTTGCCCAATTTGGCTTTCTCATGTTCAAATGGGTATTGCACAAAATGATTGATAAAAGCTCAAGTCGGGTCATTACAATCTCTAGGTTGAACCCTTTAATTGGGATTATCAATCTCTCGACTGATCGAATTTATTGTCAATCAAGTTTTCCTAGACTAAGTCTCTCTTTCTCAAGTAGAGGCTAAGTCAAATAGGCATGAACTAATGTTTGCAACAATTAATTCCAAAACTTAAAGCATGAACAACGCTAAATAATAAACACCCAACCATAAACAAGGATTAAATTAAACACCTTTAGGTTAACACACTAGGGTTGGGTTACAACCCTAGTAAAAATCTAGTTGCTCATGCTTGAAATTGAATAAATATAAGAATAAATGATAATTAAACTCATATTGTGAAATCAAAATGATAAAATCTATGTTAAAATATCCAAAAATATGAAAAACTACTAAAAGAAGTAAAGGGAAACGGCTACAGTAGTTGCTGATGTCAAAAGTTGACCTAAAATTGTGAAACACATCTATTTTTACAGGACTAGAAATTTCAGATAAAAATGCCCTTCGGGAGGTTTTGTAGCCGCACAATTCCATGTGCAGTCCACAAATTTCTTCAACTTGTCAGGAATTGGAGGTCTGCGACCGCATAATTCTGATTTGCGGACGCGAAGCATTCTTTCTGTGATTCGCAGATTTGTAACTATGGTTGCACTTGGTTTTCTGCGGTCTGCACTTTTACGCAAGGCACTTCTTCTGCGGCTGCACAATTCCTGTCGGGCCGCACTTCTAAGGGGCTTGGAAACTTGAGAATTTGCACATTCTCTGAACTTTGTTCCTAGCCCATATTTTGCATCCGCACAATTCATGTGCGGTCTGCACTTTGCACTGAAGTTTGCTGGACTTTTCTTCATTATCTGCGGCCACAAATTAAATTATGCGGTCTGCACTTGTGAGCCTTTTAGCTTTTGTCTTAGTTAAAATTATTGAATTGTGTTCCCAAAACTGATAAAATATGCTAAATTGTAGGAATATTGGAAGATGAACTCCCGAGATGAAATCAAACTAAAAAAAAGAGTTATCTAAACTCAAGGCAATAAAAGGCGCTAATAAGTAATCAAAATCCCCACTTATCACTCAATTCAGGATATAAGTAGTTGCCTTAATAACTTCACCCAAAGGAATACTATCATATTAGTCCGACTCATCATGCTTCTTTTCATTTCCATCAATGTGTGGTTACTCCTTTCTGCCAAACCATTTTGCTTAGGGTCTGCAGGCATGGTTACTTGGACATTGATTTCATTGTCTTGAAGATATTCAGCAAATGGTTCCAGGTGTTAACCAGTTTCTGTGTATCTTCCATAATACTCCCCACCACGATCAGACCTCATAACCTTGATAGCTTTTTCTAATTGTTTCTCAACTTCAGCCCGAAAATTGTTAAAAACATCAAAAGAATGAGACTTTTCTTTAATTAAATAAATATAGTAATAGCGAGAATTATCATCAATAAAGGTGACGAAGTACTTGTTTCCGTACAAAGTGGTAGAATATGGTCCACTTATATCAGTATGAATAATTTTTAAGAGATCTTGATTTCGAGTGGAACCCTTCTTTTTTCTCTTGGTAAATTTACCACGAACACAGTCAACACATATTTTATGAATCATCATTATTAAGGGGAGGGAAAATATTTGTCTTCACCGATCTATCAATTCGTTCTTTCGAAATGTGACCTAATCGCATGTGCCAAAGTGTTCGAGACTTATCACTAGTCAAAGATTGATTAGCATTAGCAGTCTCAACATGAAATAAAGAGTTAAGAGCCGGAGGTAATTTGTATAAATCAACAGCTAAAGGAAAAACTCCCACACATTAGAGTCATAAAATATTTCAGCTTTATTATTCCCAAAAGTAACAAGATAACCATTCTTGTCTATTAGCTGAATAGAAATTAAATTTCGTCCAAAATTCAGTACATAAAACACATTATCTAGCTGAAAACAGTATCTAACTCTAAATGAATTGGCACGACCCAAAATCCAACTAGTCGTGATGTCAGCTAACCTCACCCGCTAGGTAAGCCAAATAACAACAATTCGATTCAATTAATATTTAATTGACTCTAATACCCTCCCCAAGGACTGATAATACAAATCATGAACCCACTTCTAAGATTAGAATTTACAAAGCTGGTGTGAAATAAAATACGTCATTTGTATGAAGTATACATGAACAGATTAAAAATTCTAAAGCTACTATGAATAAGAGGCAGCAATGACTGGAACGCATGTATATCTTCAGATCCAGCTCCCGTCGTACGCAGCTACATCAGCATCAGAAATCTGCATGCAAGGTGCATAAAAGTAGTATGAGTACAATCGACCCCATGTACTCAATAATTAACAAGACTAACCTTTGGGCTGAAAATAGTGACGAGCTCAACAGGCACAGTCCAGTATAGAAATAACAGTACAGAAATTTAGGCATGCTTTCAAGTTCAACAGTTAAACTCGGTAAAAATAAAATAGATCAACTCTGAATGATATGAGGAATATGACATCTCTATATCTACATGCCCATGCACATGTTGTATGTGATGCATCTCTCTGTAAAACCTCGTGCACTCAAAATCTCAAAATACTCAATCACTCAGTATTGTATATGGTTAATCCAACCCAGAGAAGATCCATCTTGTATATATACACATTAACTGACAATCAGTCAATCAGTACTATATAAGGCCAATCCAGCCTAGGGGAAGATCCATCCCTATATATAAATGATTCGGACAAGATCCGCGTCCGGGAAAGATCCACCCCTCAATATAAATGAACCACGCTCACTGTGGGGGTGGGGAATCCAGAGAGGCTCCTTCAGCCCAAGCTCTATAATAGCCAGATCCAGGCGTAAATAAATAAAACAAGATGCAGCTTGCATTCTGATCTTATAAATATCACTGCAAATCTCCAGTCTTGTGGGCTCTCAATGACATAAAAATCAACCTGCAATAATGATATGATGTATCAGTAAATGACAACACAGACTGAGATATGATATGCAAAAGATGAATGTGACTGAGTACAAAATTACAATTCAAGCAAATAATTCAATAGCAACACGACCATGTGGGTCCCAAAAGATCGGCACGTAGCCTAAACATGATCTTTAACATGAGTCTCAGCTCAATTCTCCTCTAACACATGGAGGATATGTGGATAATGACATGATTCTTTAATTATATAATTCCACAGAATTTATTTAAGTCCCAATCTCCATAGTGCACGCCCACACGCCTGTCACCTAGCATGTGCGTTACCTCCATACAATTCACAGAACACGTAATTCAGGGATTTATACCCTCAGGACCAAGTTTAGAAGTGATACAAGCCGGATGAACATGCTTAATAAGAATGATTTCCTAGTCAACATCATAGCATTTGAGTGCTTTAAAGGAATCAAGATCAAGAAGGCTATATTGACAATTTAGCTATTTAGGCTAGTCTTATAATTTAGGTCTACTTATCTTCCTTACTAGCCTAAGGGTATTTTAGTTATCTAGCCTAAATAGCACTCTAGTATAAATAGTCCCTTCCTCTCATTTTGAAAGGAACCTTTTGATGATGAATTGATAGGCAAAGACCAAACCTTGAGAGGTTTAGGGTATCTTTTATTTCTCTTTATTTACCATTTTTTTAGATTATCTATGTTAGGTTTATCATGTATGAGTTCATGTTCATACTCTTGGATTATCTTGTGTATTCGAATGTTAATTCATTGTTCTAGTTGATATATCTTCTAGGGGCTTTGAATTGCATTCTATGCTTGGCTTAATGCGTGTTAGTTATTCTTGTTCTTCCTAGATTAGTGTTTATTATAGGAATTCAAGGGGTCTAACTAGTTTATATTTAGGTTCTTGTCTTTCTCTATTTTAAACCCTAATCATCTATCCTTTTTTATTCCGCGGCTTTTGCACTATCCGTATTTTTGATACGATTCCGTATCATCTTGGTATCAGAGCGGAGTTTTTGGATTGTTCTATCAATCCTTGGGTCTTTGTTTTGATTATCATCAAATGTGAAAACCAAAAAATTTGAAAATTACAAAAAAATAAAGGTTATTGTTCATCTATGTCTAAAAATGGAAATTGTATATGTTCTTCTCCTATTTGTTCACGAAATATCGAATTTTTTATCTCTCTGTCAAATTTTTTGTCCGAAAATTTTTAAATCCACTGAAAATCGACTGATATCAATTGAAATCGTTGGTTACTTTGGGTTAAACTTGAATTCAATTCTGGGAAACTCCATTATCGACTGTTGGGGAATCTAGGTTTTTGTCGAATCTGAAAATTGGGGGTTCGATTTCGTTTGGACGTTCGAAATCTTGCTAGAAACGAATTTGTGGATATGAATTTGAAGCTGAAGCTAAATATTGGCATCGATTGAAAACTGATCCGATAGGTTTTCATTTGGAATTTCTGAACTCAGTTCTTCGGAGAAGACGACGACCTGGGCTCCATTGATTTCGTGAATATTTTAATGGATTGGATTTTGGGGATTTATTCTTAAGCTATTTTGAAGCTGAGTTTGAAATTTGGAATCGATTGAAGCTTGTTCGAACTGTTTGTGTACGAAAATTTACGATATCGACTCGCCGAAGAAGACGACCTGTGCTTACATTGAATTTGTGTCTGCTTGCTGGATTAGTCTCTCGAGATTGATCCTATAGTGGTTTGGAGATTGAATCCAAAGTATGGGTCCATTTTGTTGGAGGATTGAGGGAGAATCTAATTCCCTGCCATTGAAGCTCGGAGAACTTCGACGAACAGCTGCGATTTCTGGAATTGAGTTCTTAAAGCTATTGTGCAACCCTGCATTCCTCGACGAATCAGGTTTGATTCCTTGAAGTTTAAAAATGTACTTCATCTCTGATTTTTGAAAATTTTGGAGAGAATTTGAGTTTCAACTGAACGTCGACTCGATCTCTCTGAGTTAATTGGCTTGAATCATTCAAGTTGACTTGTGTTGTTTATTACTTGAATTACTTGATTGGTATTGTTCATTTGGAGCTTGAGTGCTTGAATTGAAGACTCAAATTCATTTTTCATTCTTATTGCTGTTGAATTTTGATCGAGAGCTTGTCGTCAAGTTTTTTTTAGTTGAATTTGATAGTGTCTACTACTGCATTGAATACTAGTTATTGACAGTTTGAATTGAATCGAGTGAATAGCTATTGTTGGTTGAAATATAGATCAGATTTGGTTATGAAATGTGAGTTTATTACTTCGTTTTTAGGTAGATTAACACACAAAGATTTGTGAAATTATGGGTTTAGGGTAAAACCTAGGGTTTTGAATAAAATGGAATTTAACCACGAAATTAGTTATGGAATCTAGTAAAAACCGTATATTATGATCCTTAGGATATGGGTAACAACTTTCTTTAAGAATTTTCAAAATCCGAGCATGTGGGCCCAGAGGTGAATTTTAAAAATCTTACAAATTGGCTTGGCTAATCACTTAAATGGTAGAATTATGAACTTTCGAGCATAGATTGACTAGTTTATGTAATGTTTGGCTAGTTTCAAGTTGTCAGGCGTCAAATTTGGAGGTTTGAGTGAATTCTTGAATCGGGAAGTAGGTGTGATACGAGATAAGTCTCCTTTCTAACCTTGTAAGAGGGAATTGTCCCTATAGGTGAAGTAAACTATTATGTGCTGCTATTTCTGGGGGGCTACGTACGCACGAGGTGACGAGGGTCTGTGCATAGCTACTTTTGTGCTTGAGTCCGGGTAGTCTAGGACCCGAAAACATGCTATACTTGGATTATTTGTAACTTTATTGACACTTTACAGCTTAAGTCACATCAAATTTGTAAATGAATTTCTAAGTAAGTGAAACTTCATTTTCTTTTATGAACCTTGATAAGGGAGTTGATTTCCCCTCGGATAAGTGTTTCTAGCTAAAGCATGGAATTACTATTTGAATATGTGTACCTATCAGTACATGCGTCGAATATATGATTCGCGAGCGGGGTAACTCTATTATTTATAAACTTATCGCATCGCATGTATGATTCGCGATAATAGATGCATCTATGATTCGCACCTTTCGACCCTCCAGCAGTGCACATTTACTTTTCTGTTGGATCAGGCCGTACGTCCTGGACAAACTATGCGCATGTTAATTGCTTGGTATTTTCCTGTGATTGTAAAACTATTAAAAGAGCTTAAAAGAATAAGTGAGTAACCGGTTTGATAGGAGTTGACACATAAATGTACCCGTGGAAAGATTGTTATTCTTGTCCTTATTGGTATTCCTCTTTGATATTCATGCTTAGCCTTATATTCAAATAAATTGTTTTGGACCTAGTAAGTGTCAAGTCGACCTCTCGTCACTACTTCTTCGAGATTAGACTGGATACTTATTGGGTACATAGTCTTTATGTACTTATACTACGCTTTTGTATTTAATTGTATAGGTTTTGAGGCAGGTACATCTGGTTATTAGTCCGGAGCTCGTTCTTGACTCCACGAGATTTACAGATTTCACTGTGAGCTGCTTCCCTTGATGTCATTAAACAGCACGTTGGAGTCTTTCCCTTTTGTTATTCTATCTATATCCTCTCAGACAGTAGGATAGGCGTATTCTTTTTATTTCTTTCTACTAGATGCCTATATACTTGTGACACCAGTTCCTGGCACACACATTGGTATATTATTCTTTTGGAATGTAAATATTGAAATTTAACTTCTTTATCTTTGCAAGTAAATTTTCTTTGATATTTATCTTCTTTTTTTCTCATGCTCATGACAAAATTTGAGAAATGTTGATAAAGTTTTTATAAAAACTAAATGGACCTCACTAGACTAATTGTGTTGGCTTGCCTAACATCGGCGTTGGGCGCCATCGCAACCTAGATTAGGATTTGGGTCGTGACAACTTGGTATCAGAGCTCTAGGTTCACGTAGGTCTCACAAGTAACGGGCAAACCCAATAGAGTCTTGTGGATCGGTACGAAGACGTCTGTATTTATCTTCAAGAGGCTATAGGGTGTTAGGAAATCTCTCTTTATTCATCTTATGTCGTGGGGTTGATAGTATATTAAATCTCACTCTTCTATTCTTTCACAGATGGTGAGGACACGCACGGCTGACGTTCCTGACCCGGGAGGAGCTGCCCCCCTCCCCCTATTGCTAGAGGCCGAGGTAGAGGTCGGGGAAGGTCATCGACCCGAGGTAGGGGATGAGGGCATCCTAAAGCTGCCCCAGTTGCACCACCAGCAGAGGACCCTATCATTGGGGAGCAGGGCGAGGTGCCCGTAGTAGATCCTTCCCCGGTGGATTTCATGACAGCGTTGGGCTTTCAGGAGGTCATGGGTTGTATGATGTGATTTATGGAAACTATGACCCAGGCTGGTTTATTTCCAGCGGACCCGGCCACATCTCAGGCGGGAGGGGGAGCACAGACCCCTACTTGCCCAGGCCCCAGGACATGCAGCTACGGTTAATCATACTCCGAGTTCCCTACCCGCGGACGGGGCCCATCCAGTTGCAGCAGTAGCACCTGAGCCCTGACCAGCTGCAGATGGTGATCCACAAAAGTTATTGGATAGATGGAATAGACTTCACCCTCTTGTCTTCAGGTGCGAGCGTCATGAGGATGCTCAAGACTTTATTTATAGGTGCGGGGACAGACTACACAACATGAGGATACTGGAGTCTCATGGGGTTGACTTCACCACTTTCCAGCTAGAGGATAGGGCCCGTAGATGGTGGTAGTCTTATGTTCTTGGCAGGCTAGCAGATTCTCCTCCTATCACCTGGGGGCAGTTCACTCAGTTATTCCTGGACAGGTATATCCCACTCTCTGAGAGGGAAGAGTTGCGGTACCATTTCGAGCAGCTTGAGCAGGGTCATATGTCAGTAACCGACTACGAGGCGAGGTTTTCTGAGTTGTCTAGTCACGCACTTATGATACTTCTTACTGATGCAGAGAGAGTGCAGATATTTTTAGTTGGGTTGCACTCTGGTATTAGGGCCAGCATGGCGCGAAAGGTGGATATGGGGACTTCTTATCAGTGCCATGCTAGAGAGTTCATAACGTCCCCCAGCCATTCAGGGTTCCTTCGGTGGGTATTCCGACCACCAGGGCCAGTCTTCAGGGCAGCAGTCTATGGTGTCGAGAGGCTGTTATGAGTGTGGAGATCCAGGTCACATAAAGAGGACTTGTCCCAGACTTCGGGGCAAGGCAGTGCAGCAAGGCCATCATCCTATGATTTCAGCACCAACAGTCCGGTCACCCAGAGGTGGAGGACAAGTGGGTAGGGGTCATCCTAGAGGTAGAGGCCAGACAGGGTGAGCACAACCAGCTGCTATTCAATCAGGTGGAGGCCAACCAGTCGGCGCTCCAACCAGATTCTATGTTTTTCCGGCCAGGCCAGATGCATTGGCCTCAGACCCCGTTATCACAGGTATTATATCTGTCTGGGGTATGGAGGCTTCAGTATTATTTGAGCCAGGATCTACCTATTAATAAGTATCATCTCTATTTGCTCATTTCCAGGGTGTTCCTCGTGAGTCTTTGGGTACTCTTGTTTATGTGTCCACTTATGTGGGCGATTCTGTGGTTGTGGACCAGATCTATCGGTCATGTGTGTTCACATTCTATAGGTTCGAGACTAGGGTGGACCTCTTGTTACTTGATATGACCGACTTTGAGGTCATCCTGGGCATGGATTGGTTATCTCCGTACCATTCCATCCTAGATTTCCACCAAGACTGTTGCATTAGCCATGCTGAGTTACCGATATTGAAGTGGAGAGGTTCCTTAGTTAGTGCAGCCAGTCGGGTTATTTCTTTTTTGAAGGCTCGACGTATGGTCGAGAAGGGTTATTTGGCTTATCTCGCTTATGTGTGGGACACCACCGCAGAGTCTCCGACGATCGATTCAGTGCCAGTAGTTCAGGATTTCCCCGATGTGTTTCCTTCTGACTCCCAGGCATGCCACCAGATCGTGATATTGATTTTTGCATTGACTGGGCTCCAGGCATCCAGCCTATATCCATTCCACCGTACCGTATGGCTCTGAAAGAATTGAAAGAACTGCTCGAGGAGTTGCTAGCTAAGGGGTTTATCAGACCGAGTGTATCACCTTGGGGTGCTCCGATGTTATTTGTGAATACGAAGGATGACTATGCGGATGTGTATTGACTACCGCCAGTTGAATAAAGTTACAATCAAGAAAAAGTACCCGTTGTCGTGCATTAATGATTTGTTTGACTAGTTGCAGGGTGCTAGGGTGTTTTCTAAGATCGACCAAAGATCTGGGTATCATCAGTTGAGGATTCGGGACTCAGATGTTCCGAAGATTACCTTTCATAATAGATATGGTCATTACGAGTTCCTGGTGATGTCCTTTGGCTTGACCAATGCCCCAGCAGCATTTATGGAATTGATGAATAGGGTGTTCAGGTCTTATATTGATTCCTTTTTCATTTTCTTCATTGATTACATCTTGATCTACTCAGGTAGCCTGGGGGAGCACGAGCAGTATTTGAGAGTAGTGCTTCAGACCTTGTGGGAACAAAAATTGTATGCTAAGTTCTCCAAGTGTGAGTTTTGGTTAGATTCTGTAGCATTCTTCGGACATGTGGTGTTTGGAGAGGGGATCAAGGTGGATCCTCAGAAGATTGAGGCAGTTCAGAGTTGGCCATGACCTACTTCGGCGATCGAGATCAGGAGTTTCTTGGGATTGGCAAGTTATTATCATCGATTTGTAGAGGGCTTTTCATCCATTGCAGCACCTCTAACTAGGTTGACCCAGATGGGTGCCCTATTCCGATGGTCCTACGAGTGTGAGGCGAGCTTTCAGAAGCTCAAGATAACACCAGTTCTAGTGTTGCCTTCCGGTTCAGAGATGTATACAGTTTATTGCGATGCTTTGCGCGTTGGCTTAGGATGTGTATTGATGTAGGAGGGATGAGTTATTGCATATGCTTAACATCAGTTGAAGATTCATGAGAATAACTACCCTGTGCACGATTTGGATTTGGCAACGATTTTTCATGCTATTAAGATTTGGAGGAATTACTTATATGGAGTGTCTTGTGAGGTTTAGACAGACCACCGCAGCTTACAGCACCTGTTCAAGCAAAGGGACCTTAATTTGAGGCAGTGTAGGTGGCTTGAGTTACTGAAGGATTATGACATCACCATTCTTTATCATCCTGGCAAGGTGAATGTGGTTACAGAGGCCACTAGCCCTAGACATTCAGTCCTTGGCTAACACACTTGTGAGGCTGGATATTTCAGAGCCCAGTCGAGTTCTTGCGTATGTTGTTGCTTAATCGTCATTATTGGGATAGATCAAGGCTCGGCAGTTCGATGATCCGCACTTGCCAGTTCTTAGAGAGACGGTACTACAGGGTGGTACCAAGGAGGTTTCTATTGGCGAGGATGGTGTCTTGCGACTTTAGGGTCGCCTATGTGTTCCTAATGTTGATGGCCTGAGGAAGAGGATTCTAGAGGAGGCACACAGTTCACGGTATTCTATTCATCCAGGTGCTATGAAGATGTATCGTGACCTGAGGCAGCACTACTGGTGGCGGCGGATGAAGAAAGACATAGTGGAGTATGTGGATAGATGTCTAAATTGCCAGCAGGTTAAGTATGAGCACCAAAATCCAGGAGGTCTACTCCAGCAGATGCCTATACCTGAGTGGAAATGGGAGCACATCACTATGGACTTTGTAGTTGGGTTGTCGCGGACCTTGCAGAAGCTTGATGCGGTTTGGGTTTTTGTAGACAGGTTGACCAAGTTAGCACATTTCATTCCAGTAGCTACTACTTATACTTCAGAGAGGTTGGCTCATATCTACATTTGGGAGATAGTCCGATTGCACGGCGTGCCTGTATCCATCATATCAGATAGAGGTCTTCAGTTCACCTTGCATTTTTGGATAGCCGTATAGAGGGATTTGGGCACCCGTGTAGAGCTCAGCACAGCATTTAATCCTCAGACCGATGGGCAGTCACAGCGCACAGTTCAGATATTGGAGGACATGCTCAGGGCGTGTGTGATTAAATTTGGAGGGCAGTGGGATCATTTCTTGCCCTTGGCCGAGTTTGCATACAACAACAGCTATCAGTCCAGCATTGAGATAGCCCCATTCGAGGCTCTATATGGTCGGCGATGTCATTCTCCCATCGGGTGGTTTGAGCCTGGAGAGGCTAAGCTATATGGCACTGAATTGGTAAGGGATGCCTTGGAAAAGGTAAAGTTGATTCACGAGAGGCTTTGCACGGCACAGTCCAGACAGAAGAGTTACTCGGATTAAAAGGCGCGTGATGTATCATTCATGGTCGGCGAGAAGGTTCTCTTGAAAGTCTCATCGATGAAGGGTATTATTAGGCTCGAGAAGAAGGGAAAGATGAGCCTAAGGTTTATAGGCCCATTCGAGGTGTTGGGACGAGTTGGGGAGGTTGCTTATGATCTTGCTCTACCTCCCAGCTTATCAGGTCTTCATCCAGTTTTCCATGTATCTATGCTCCGGAGGTACCATGCCGACGTGTCTTATGTGTTAAACTTCATTCCCATTCAGCTAGGCGAGAGGTTAGGCTATGAGGAGGAGCCAGTTGATATTATTGATAAGCAGGAGCGCCAGTTGAGGTCTAAGAGGGTTTTCACTGTGAAGGTTCAGTGGAGGGGCCAACCAGTCGAGGAGGTGACTTGGGAGTCCGAGGAGGACATGCGGAGCAGCTATCCACACATATTCAGCACTTCAGGTATGATTCTAGGCTCGTTCGAGGACGAACGTTTATTTAAGAGGTGGAGAATGTAACGACCCGACCGGTCATTTTGCTTTCTAGAACCCCGCGCCCCTAAATAAGACTCCATGTATTTTCTTTTATTGATTTATGACTTACGGGGATGGTTGGTTCGGGAATTGGAAGAGTTTGGTTGGAATTGGGACACTTAGTTCCTTAAGGTTAGCCTTAAAGACCAAGTTTGACCTCGGTCAACATTTTTAGTAAACGACCTAGGAATTGGGATTTGAAGGTTCCAATAGGTTCTTATGATGATTTCGGACTTGGGCGTATGTTTGGAACGAGTTTTGGATGACCCGGGGGCGTTTTGGCGCCAAATAGTGGAATATGATTCTTGAAGTTCAAAAATTGAGGTTTGGATCTTGTTTTAATGTTATCGAGGTTCGAACGGAATTCCGTGATCGGGGATAGTCCCGTAGTATCATTTATGACTTGCTCACAAAATTTGGTGTCATTCCGAGTAGTATAGGTACGTTTCGGCGTGTTAGAAATAGGTTTAAGAACTTGAAGTTCATAAGTTTGATTCAACTGGTTTTAGGGTGTGATTCTTGGCTTTAACATTGTTTAGGGTGTTCCAAAGGTTCGAGCGAGTCCGTTCTATGATTTAGGAATTTTTGGTGTGTTTGAACGGGGCCTCGGGGGCCCGGATGTCATTCGGACGTCGCGTGAGGCGAGTCCCAGCTCAAAGAGAGTTACTGGTGCACCAGATCAGGTGCGACCGCACCTGCGATTGGCCAGCCGTAGGTGAGAGACCGCAGGTGCGGTCGAAGCCTCGTAGATGCGGCCGTCGAGGGGATTCCCAGGATCAGCAGATGCGGTCCCTTCTTCGCAGAAGCGGAGCTGCAGGTGCGGGATTCCTTCCGCATGTGCGATCCATGCCAGCCCCTCCCTTTTCTGCAGATGCAGACCTTGATCCGCAGAAGCAAGACCACAGGTGGGGTCCACTCGCCGCAGGTACAAAATCACTGGAGGCAGTGAGGTCGTTTTAAATCGAGACTTAGGCTCATTTGAGGGCATTTTTCAATACCTTAGACGATTTAGGAGCTCCCAAAAATAGAGATTTCGACTTAGCACCCTGAGGTAATGTATTTCCTACTTAATGTGAGTTTATAACTTAGTTTTTGGGTAGATTAACACATAAAGATTAGTGAAAATTATGGGTTTAGGGTGAAACCTAGGGTTTTGAATAAAATGGGATTTAACCACGAAATTAGTTATAGAATCAAGTAAAACCCATATATCATTGATCTTTAGGTTACGGGTAACAACTTTCTTTAAGAATTTTCGAAATCCGAGCATGTGGTCCTGGGGGTGGATTTTAAGAATCTTACAAATTGGATTGGGTAATCACTTAAATGGTAGAATTATGAACTTTCGGGCATAAATTGACTAGTTTATGTAATGTTTGGAAAGTTTCGAGTTGTCGGGCGTCATATTTTGAGGTTTGAGCGCATTCTTGAATCGGGAAGTAGGCATGATACAATATAAGTCTCCTTTCTAACCTTGCAAGAGGGAATTGTCCCAATAGGTGAAGTATATTATTATGTGCTGCTATTTTTGGGGAGCTACATACGCACGAGGTAACGAGGGTCCGTGCGTAGCTACTATTGTGCTTGAGTCCGGGTAGTCTAGGACCCAAAAACATGTTATACTTGGATTATTTATAACTTTATTGACACTTTAAACTCCTTAAGTCACATCAAATTTGTAAATGAATTTCTAACTAAGTGAAACTTCATTTTCTTTTATGAACCGTGATAAGGGAGTTGACTTCCCCTCGGATAAGTGTTTCTGGATAAATCATGGAATTACTGTTTGAATGTGTGTACCTATGAGTACCTGCGTCGCATGTATGATTCGCGAGCGGGGTAATAGATACATCTATGGTTCGCGTCGTTTGACCCTCCAGCAGTACACATTTAATTTTCTTTTAGATTGGGTCGTACGTCCTCGGCATACTATGCGCATGTTAATTACTTGGTATTTTCTTGTGATTTTAAAATCGTTAAAAGAGCTTAAGAGAATAAGTGAGTAACCAGTTTGATAGGAGTTGACACATAAATGTACCTGTGGAACGATTGTTATTCTTGTCCTTATTGGTATTCCTCTTTGATATTCATGCCTAGCCTTATATTTAAATAAATTATTTTTGAACTAGTAAGTGTCAAGTCGACCTCTCGTCAATACTTCTTCGAGATTAGACCGGATACTTACTGGGTACATAATGTTTATGTACTTATACTACATTTTTGTACTTAATTGTACAGGTTCTGAGACAGGTACATCTGGTTATCAGTCTGGAGCTCGTTCTTGACTCCACGAGATTTAGATATTTCACGGTGATTTGCTTCCCTTGATGCCATTCAGCAGCACGTAAGATTCTTTCCCTTTTGTTACTCTGTCTATATCCTCTCAAACAGTACGATAGGTGTATTCTTTTGATTTCCCTCTACTAGATGCCTATATACTTGTGACACCAGTTCCTGCCACACACTTGGTAGACTATGCTTTTATAATGTAACTATTTAAATTTAACTTCTTTATCTTTGCAAGTAACTTTGCTTTGATTTTTATCTTCTTTTTTTCTCATGCTCGTGACAAAATTTGAGAAATGTTGATAAAGTTTTTATAAAAACTAAATGGAACTCACTAGACTAATTGTGTTGGCTTGCCTAACATCGGCATTGGGCACCATCGCGACCTAGATTAGGATTTAGGTCGTGATAACTTGGTATCAGAGCTCTAGGTTCACGTAGGTCTCACAAGTAACGAGCAAACCCAATAAAGTCTTGCGGATCGGTACGGAGACGTCTGTATTTATCTTCGGGAGGCTATAGGGTGTTAGGAAATCTCTCTTTATTCATCTTCTGTCGTGCAGTTGATAGTATATTAAATCTCACTCTTCTATTCTCTCACAGATGGTGAGGACGCACACGGATGACGTTCCGGACCCGGGAGGAGCTGCCCAGCCCCCATATTGCTAAAGGCCGAGGCAGAGGCCGAGGAAGGGTACCGAACTGAGGTAGGGGACGAGGGCGTGCTAGAGCTGCCCCAGTTACACCACCAGCAAAGGACCCTATCATTGGGGAGCAGGGCGAGGTTCCCGTAGCAGATCCTGCCCCGTTGGATTTCTTGACAGCGCCGGGCTTTCAGGAGGTCATGGGCCGTATGATGCGGTTCATGGACACTATGACCCAGGATGGTTTATTTCCAGCGGACCCGGCCACATCTCAGGACGGAGGGGGAGCACAGACCCCTACTGCCCAGGCCCCAGGACATGTAGTTGCAGTTTATCAAACTCCGGGTACCCTACCAGTGGGCGGGGTCCAGTCAGTTGCAGCAGTAGCACTTGAGTCCCGACCAGCTGCGGACGGCGATCCGCAGAAGTTATTGGACAGATGGACAAGACTTCACCCTCCTGTCTTCGGGGGCGAGCATCATGAGGATGATCAGGACTTTTTTATAGGTGCAGGGACAGACTGCACAACATGAGGATACTGGAGTCTCATGGGGTTGACTTCACCACTTTCCAACTAGAGGGCAAGGCCAGTAGATGGTGACAGTCTTATGTTCTTGGCAGGCCAGCGGATTCTCCTCCCATCACCTAGGGGCAGTTCACTCAATTATTCCTGGACAGGTATATACCACCCTCTGAGAGGGAAGAATTCCAGTACCAGTTCGAACAGCTTGAGCAGGGTCATATGTCAGTGACCAACCACGAGGCGAGGTTTTCTGAGTTGTCTCGTCATGCACTTATGATACTTCCTACTGATGCAGAGAGAGTGCGGAGATTTATAGTGGGTTTGCACTCTGGTATTAGGGCCAGCATGTCCCGAGAGGTGGATATGGGGACTCCTTATCAGCTAGTGGTGGAGATCGCCCGCAGGATTGA
This sequence comes from Nicotiana knightiana, assembly GCA_005239525.1. NCBI lineage: Eukaryota > Viridiplantae > Streptophyta > Magnoliopsida > Solanales > Solanaceae > Nicotiana > Nicotiana knightiana. The sequence continues at coordinate 11,581 of ML397884.1, read as the reverse complement.
GGGTTATCGTCTGAGGGGTAGAGAGCAGGGGCACCAGGATAAGAGAGCTCGATTTTCTAGAGATTTTAGAGGTGCTTCGATTAGGGGCTGAGGTCAGGTTGGGAGGGGCTAGCCCAGCAGGCCCCCATATTTAGCACCACCACCTCGAGGCGCTCCAGTGAGGCCTTATTTCAGCGACATGCTATAGAGTTCATATCGTCCCCCAGCTATTCAGGGTTCCCCCAGTGGGTATTGCGGCCACTAGGGCCAGTCTTCAGAGCAGCAATCTATAGTGCCGAGAGGCTGTTTTGAGTGTGGAGATCCAGGTCATATAAAGAGGACTTGTCCCAGACTTCGGGGCTAGTTAGTGCAGCAGGGCCATAATCCTATGATTTCAGCACCAGTAGTCCGGCCACCCAGAGGTGGAGGAAAGGTGGGTAGGGGTCGTCCTAGAGATGGAGGCTAGACAAGGGGATCTCAGCCAGCTGCTATTCAGTCGGGTGGAGGCCAGCCAGCTGGCACTCCATCCAGATTTTATGCTTTTCCAGCCAGGCCACATGCATTAGCCTTAGACGCCGTTATCACAGGTATTATCTCCGTATGCGATATGGATCCTTTAGTATTATTTGACCCAGGGTCTACCTGTTCATATGTATCATCTCTATTTGCTCATTTCCTGGGTGTTCCTCGTGAGTCTTTGGGTACTCATGTTTATGTGTCCACTCCTGTGGGCGATTCTGAAGTTGTGGACCGGATCTATCGGTCCTGTGTGGTCACATTCTGTGGGTTCGAGACTAGGGTGGACCACTTATTACTTGATATGACCGAATTTGAGGTCATCCGGGGCATGGATTGGTTATCTCCGTACCACGCCATCCTAGATTTCCATGCCAAGACTGTTGCATTAGCCATGCCTGAGTTGCCGAGATTGGAGTGGAGAGGTTCCTCAATTAGTGCAGCAAGTCGGGTTATTTCTTTTCTGAAGGCTCGACGTATGGTCGAAAAGAGTTGTTTGACTTATCTCGCTTATGTGCGGGACACCACCGCAGAGTCTCCGATTATTGATTCAATGCCAGTAGTTTGGGATTTCACCGATGTGTTTCCTTCTGACCTCCTAGGCATGCCACCAGATCGTGATATTGAGTTTTGCATTAACTTAGCTCCAGGCACCCATCCTACATCCATTCCACCGTACCGTATGGCTCCGAAAGAATTGAAAGAATTGAAAGAACAGCTCGAGGAGTTTCTAGCTAAGGGGTTTATCAGGCCGAGTGTATCACCTTGAGGTGCTCTGGTGTTATTTGTGAAGAAAAAGGATGGGACTATGCGGATTTGTATTAACTACCGCCAATTGAAAAAAGTTACAATCAAGAACAAGTACCCGTTGCCGCACATCGATTATATGTTTGACCAGTTGCAGGGTGCTAGGGTGTTTTCTAAGATCGACCTGAGATCTGGGTATCATCGGTTGAGGATTCAGGACTCAAATGTTCCAAAGATTTCCTTTTGTACTAGATATGGTCATTACGAGTTCGTGGTGATGTCCTTTGTCTTGACCAATTCCCCAGCAGTGTTTATGGATTTGATAAACAGGGTGTTCAGGCCTTATATTGATTCCTTTATCATTGTCTTCATTGATGACATCTTGATCTACTCACGTAGCCTGGGGGAGCACGAGCAACATTTGATAGTAGTGCTCTTCGAGGTCCACAACTATGGGTCCTGGTCAAACTTAAATTATGTGGATTAGGATACGTGATCAAATAAGCAAAGAGAGTACAAAAATCTAAGAATTTTATTACGAAGATCTTAATGAGAATATAGAGGTACAACTATGTCAATTCTACAAGAAAGAAAGAAGGAAAAAGAGGGGGGAGTCCTAAGTTTTTTAGCCTAAAGGATCACCATGTGCAACATAAACAATATTTTGCAACCCCCTTGGGATAGGGTGTTACTCATATTATTCAGCGGGCACAGACTATCATCTCCTGCTACCAATTACTATGTTAAAGTTGTTTACCTAAAAGCGCTCTAATTCAATTAAGTCGTGCCATATGGTTGCACTACCCGTCCCATACCTATGGTCTAGGAGGTTTTGGACCTCTATTTGGATGGTCCTAGACCTTACCTAGGTTGCTCAAAAATGAAAATTTAAGCGACAGACAAAACACATAAGACTTCATGTAAAGGCAGTTAGAGGCTCATATTAACCTCCACACTTAAACAGCAAATGCATGCAAACACATATGCAAATTAGGAGGTTTTTGAATTAAGAACCTTAGGTCCTATAGACATTATTCCTAGGTGACTTTGAATTAAAGCATGCAGGTTGTTTCAAATGCAAGACATTGCTCATAGACAGGATTATATAGTTGTTACAGGCTGGTTATGGAAATTGCGAGTTTTAGGTTATTAACCCTATATGTGTTGTGCCTAAGTGATCTATGCAGTTGAGTGTAACAAAAATATGTTGGGAGAAATCCCAGAAATATTCATGATCTCTAACAGTAGCGTACATGAAACAGTGTTTGGGGTGGTTTATCATTAACCAATTATGGCGAGCAATTATTCTCTATAGGCAGGATCTCTAATGCATAGTATTTAGAGCTTATTTATTTGTCGTATGTTAATCCTATAGGCATATTTTCTAGGTGAACATCACCAAATAAAGTAATTGGAATCTTATAGGCATGATTTCTAATGAATGATGCGAATTGAAAGAAAAATCAGTGACACTGGTTCATATAGGCAGGTTTTCTAATAGCACATATCAGTAAACATAGATGCAACATTTTTTATTTATGTTTGCTAGAAGGCAGTGTGTGTGTGCGCGCTTTCCTAATGGCATAGTTTCTAAGGTGTACATAGTGATTGAATAACACATATGGAAAATAAATCATCAAGTCCTATAGTCATATTATCTACCCATTTTTGCATGCAAATATTAAAATCTACCAATTTCCCATTTTTACTAATAACCCAATCGTTTATACAAAAGTTATTACAGGTTCAATAATGAATAAGATAAAAATGTTATACAAACGATGACAATAAGCTTATTTGAACATATTGACAAGTATTGCACCATTTAAATCAACCAACTCATATGTACAGCATATAATAGGAGGGAAAGGGATGAATAGTAGTAGTTTAAGATTCATAGAATGACTAAGGACCCAAGTCCTAGTGTGTCAAAGTTCACAAGGACCTCAAATTGACCCCGAGCAGTTCTCAAACTAGGGAGGTCAATAATAGAGCCTAGGTAGCCTTGGCTTTCAGCCGGCTAAGAATGAGAACTCAAGAGAGCCCAGGTGAAGCGAGGGATAGTGAACTAAGGTTGAGAAACAAAAACTGAGGGATACAGACATAGTCAAGTTGAGTATATAGACCAGATAATCGAGCAGGCCTTAGGGTTTAAGAACAAACTTACCAAAAATTCAAAAAAAAAAGGTTCAATACTTAGTGCATAAGCAGCCATACATTAGCAGAGTAAATGGAAGAACAAGCTTGCAAGATTGGTGAAAATTATCATACACAGATTCATAGTTAAGGAAAAGGTCCAAATTATGCCAAGTGTAGGTCCTAGTGTTATAAAAAAAGTCATATTAATTTGGTTGCATTTAGACATGATAGGAAAGTTTGTTATTATAACTGCTGGTGAATTAAGGGAGCCAAAAACATGCTAAAGGGCATATTGATAGAGAACTAGTCATGGTTGACAGGATTAAAACGTGCTACATAGGCAAGATACTGCCATAGAAATTCAAGATAGGATAGAGAAATAGACTTGTGCCACATAGTAAACGTAAACATTCATATTTTGAACACAGTTGACTAGTTAAATAAAGAGAGCACAAATTATGCAGGTAAGGCATGTTCAAATAACAGAATTGATAGCCTGAAACAAAATTAGACACCAAAGAGATGCTAACAAGTGCAAAGGTCCCAAAAAGTAGTAGTTCATAACACATTGGCTAGTCAGACTTGAAAAGAATCTAATTTGATCGAACCAAGCTTAGGGATGCTTCAAACTAGCAACATTATGAAGTTAAAGGTTAAATAGAGCTAAAATTGAAGTAAAGCAAAAAGAATTACACACAAGAACAACCCAGAAAACACATTAAGCTAACAAATTTCAGAGGTGAAAACATATGCAAATTGCAGATACATAGGAATGAAATTGCAAAGGTCCAGTAACTCACCAATTAAACGAATAATAGTAAAGAACAAACTTCCACAAAAACACATAATCCCAATGCGTCAAAGTTCCCAAGAGCTTCGATGAACTCCAGGCAATGCTCGCACCAAGAGAAGGTTGAGTAACAAGGTCTTAGTGTCCTTGGCTTTCAGCCGGCAAAAACAGAATACAGAACAAGAGAGTAACAAAAACCCCAAATTTTAGTGAAGAAAAATGTCGATTAAAGTCTCTGTACCAAAAAAGGAAAATGGGGGGGGGGGGTTATATAGTTGTAAGGATTGAACGAACACATAAGAAAACAAAATAAATCAAATAACAAATAAGGAAAGAGAACATGCAAATCAGTTCAAAATCAATTTAAGAGAGAAATCCGGTAAACCTTAGTTTTTTAGGAAAAGTGTAAATCAACATAAATCTAAGTGGAATCGAACTCACATAATACGTTATTGAACGTATGTAGATGAGACAATGCTCAAAATAAAAGATTCGAACCCCTTTTGGTTCGGTTTCAGAAGTTATTGCTTTCCATGTTTAGGCAAGCACTTAGGTAACACCACAAACAGACAACCAGTACCAGAAGGATTCGAATATGGCAAAAGAATTGTAGTCGAATCCCATTATCAGTGGGATTAGGAGAGGGATAAGGAGAATTTTAGGAAGGCATCTAGGGTTTTGTGGAGAGGAGAGGAGAGGATACAGAGGCACTTCTTTGGGGAATGAGGATTAGGGTTAGGGTGAAGGGGTATAAGGAAAGGGGGTGGGGTTTTGTGAGCCGTTGATCATTTTTTATCAACGGTTGAGGTTTAAGGAGACATGGGCCGGGTTTTGGAAGTTGGTTTGGGATTAAAGGGTCATTTGGATTGTGCTACTGAAGAGGGGTGTGAGTGGGCTAAGCACTTGGGCTAAAATTGGTCTGAAACTAGCCTAGAATTGGGTCAGTTTTTAAATAGGAAATTAAAAGGGAAATAAAATAGTTAAATAAATCTATAGAATTCTATTTATGCAAATTAATACTTTAAAATAATAGTAGAAGATTATAAAAATATAAAATATTATTTTGACCCTGAAGAAAACGACAGATGTAATAAAATGCAAAATATAGGCTATGCCTTCAAGATTGTGCAAATAGCTTACAAATACTATTGTAGTTATATAAAATAAAGTGAAAATATTTAAAATATGTATTATGGATGAAAATAAAAAATTTAAGTGATTGAGTCATCACAAAATAATTTGAAGGAGTAATTAATAAATATTCCAGTAAGAAAAATCAATTTTAAAGCTCTAAAATTATGGAAAATTATAAAAATGATTGCATAAATCTTTGTAAATTAAATAATGACGCAAAAATAATATTTTGAAAGTATTTATGCTTATTTTAAAAATATGAGCGCAAAATTGGGTATCAATAGTAGCCCTTCTTTATCCAGGAATGATGAAAGAGTTGTCGGGTAAAGAAAATGATGATCAATTTTAGCCGAATGATGTGATTTGAAAAAATGGAGGGCGAACCCTGATTCCTGAGTTGTCTACATATCCCTGGTGTTACAGGAATCAGGCAGTGTGTAGTTCTGGATCCAACGGTGAACTGAACCGATGGAGTTATTATAGGAATGGTCGTATGTTTCGGAAAGGGTTCTTTTGGGCAGGGCAGTATCAGATGAATTTATACAAAATCATAAATGTGAGTTTGAAACATTAAAGATGTATCTCAGAATGAGTATCTGAACGGTTATGAAGTAAAAGACGGGCAACTGATGGTGGTTGGTTACGTTTGAAACAATTGAAGGATGTGAACGTTGTGAACGGAATCCGGAGTGAGGATTGGACCATGAAGGTTGTCTTTGGACGGTGAGGATGATGTCCTTAGGCTATGACATCTTGGGCCATGAATCATGTGATAAGGGATTCACAGGCCATGAAATGATGTCCTTGGGCCATGAGGATGGTGCCTTTGAACCATAACGCCTTTGAATAATTATGTGAACTTTTGAGAGATCCTCAGGCCATGGAATGGTGTCTTCCGGCTATAAGGATGATGCCTTCGGACTATGACGCCTTTGGAAAAAATGGCAATGTTTCAGCCCGTGAAATGCAAAGATATGATATTAGTTATATGCGAAATGAGACAAGGCAAGGCTTAGTCTTGTATAAAATGAGGGTCGTGCTTAGCCCCAGAGGATAATGCCAAGTCTTAGATAGCGTAATGAAGATAGTATTTAATCTTCTGCAAGGAAAAGGCAGTTCTTAGCCTTATGAGATTAGGGAGGCAATGCTTAGCCTCATGCGAAGAGGGATACAATGCTTAGTCTCATGCAGGGAAAGGCAGTGCTTAGCCTCATGCAAGAAGGGAGGCAGTGCTTAGCCTCATGCAAAGAGAAGACAATGCTTAGTATTATGCAAGGAAAAGGTAGTGCTTAGCCTTATGCAATTAGGGAGGCAATGCTTAGCCTCATGCAAAGAGGAGACAATGCTTAGTCTCATGTAGGAATGTCAATGCTTATCCTTATGCAATTAAGGAGACAATGCTTAGTCTCATGCAGGAAAGGTAGTGCTTAACCTTATGCAATTAGGGAGGCAATGCTTAGCCTCATGCGAAGAGGAGATAATTCTTAGTATAATGCGGGAAAGGCAGTGCTTAGCCTTATGCAGTTAGGGAGGCAATGCTTAGCCTCATGCAAAGAGGAGACAAAGCTTAATTTCATGCAGGAAAGGCAATGGTTAGCCTTATGAAATTAGGGAGGTAGTTCTTAGCCTCGTGTAAGGAGGAGACAATTCCTAGTCTCATGCGGGAAAGGTAGTGCTTAGCTTTATGAAGTTAGGGAGGAAATTCTTAGCCTCATGCAAAGAGGAGACAAAACTTAGTCTCATGCAGGATAGGCAATGCTTAGCCTTATGCAATTAGTGAGGCAGTGCTTAGCCTCATGCAAATAGGAAATAATTCTTAGTCTCATGCAAGAAAGGCGATTCTTAGCCTTATGCAATTAAGGAGGCAGTGCTTAGCCTCATGCAAGAAAACGATGAGTGATAGTAAAACATTTCTTAGCTTGAGGTGCTTGAGCTTGATAATTTGTTGTCTTGAGGGTAGTGACCTGACGTGTCTGCAGATATTGTTGTTCTTATTGTGCCTGCATCCAAAGAAAAAATGTGAGTTATGTGGGAGAAGGTTGGTTCGCGCTTTTGTCTTCCTGCTTTGCCTTTGCTCCTGTCTTCAGATCATGTTTAAGTTACCCTGGGTAACTTCTGGCTTTTATAGAAATAAAGTTTTTGAAAACATGCGTGCATGTGGTGAATGTCGTTACTTAAAATATAGTAGTGTGCAATATCAAGTAATTTAGATGACCGATGACTGTGACATTTTTAGAGACGTTTCGACCTCCTTGCTTTAGAATTTTGAGGGTCCTCCTCAAAATTCTACCCCAGTTTAAATGCAACTCCTTGACTGTTCCGCGTATGACGAAGTTGGCTGGACTTGCTTTAAAATTTTAAGGGTCCTCCTCAAAATTCTACTCCAATTTTGATAATGGAAACAAATGAAGATTTTATTAAGATGTGATCAAACCCACAGGGCTGCCTATGTATCCCCTCTTAAATGGGAATCAGGTCAAGTGTAGTTCAGTTACATCAAATGAAGGAATGTAAACAATCCTAACATAGTATATATTGATTGCGTCTGAGTTGATAGGTTTTGGCCAAATTTCTCTGTCCATTTTTGCAAGTATGAGTGCTCCTCCTTTTAGTACTCGGTGAACCATGTAGGGCCCTTTCCAGTCGGGCAAAAACTTCCCTTTGGCTTCATCTTGATGCGGGAAGATCCAATTTAGCACCAACAGCCCCAGTGTGAATTGTCTAGGCCTGACCTTTTTGTTGAAAGCTCTGGACATTCTATTCTGGTAGAGTTTCTCGTGACATACCGCATTCATTCTTTTTCCATCAATGAGATCCAGTTATTCATAGAGACTTCGTACCCATTCTACATCGCTGAGTTCACCTCTTGTATGATTCTCAAAGAATAAATTTCTACTTCGGCGGGAATAACGGCTTTAGTACCATAGAACAGAAAATAAAGAGTTGCCATAGTTGATGTGAAAATCGTGGTACGATATCCAAGTAGGGCAAATGGTAGCTTCTCGTGCCATTGTTTGTGATTATCTACCATTTTTCTCAATATCTTCTTGATGTTCTTACTGGCGGCTTCCACAGCTCCATTAATTTGTTGCATGTATGCTGTGGAATTCTTGTGCTTGATCTTGAAGGTCTCACACATAGATCTCATCAAATCACTGTTAAGGTTGGCGGCGTTAGCGGTAATGATTGATCCTGGTACCCCGAATCGAAAAACGATACGATCCAGAACAAAATCTACGACGACTTTCTTAGTTACAGTCTTGTAAGATGCGGCTTCAACATATTTTGTGAAATAGTCTATAGCCACTAGAATGAACCTGTGCCCATTTGAAGCAGCGGGTTCGATTGGACCAATGATGTCCATTCCCCAAGCGGAGAAAGGCCAAGGTGCATTTGTTTCATTGAGTTCATTGGGTGGCACTCGTATCATATCAGCATGTGCCTGGCATTGAGGACACTTTTGGAGATACTTGATGCATTCTCTTTCCATAGTCATCCAGAAATATCCTTCTCTCAATAACTTCTTAGCTCAGACAAAACCGTACATGTGCGGTCTGCAAGTTCCAGCATTTATTTCTTCGAGAAATATGGATGCTTCCTTGGCGTCGACACACCATAATAACCCCAGGACTGGAGTCCTTCTGTACAAAATTCCTTTGCTTTGGAAGAAGTGGTTGGATAATCTTCAGAGTGTGCGTTTCTGAGTATGATTTGTGTGCTCTGGGTACTCTCTTTTTGCCAAATATTCTTTGATGTCGTGGAACCATGGATTTCCATCAATTTCTTCTTCAACATGAGCACAATAAGCTACTTGATTATGAACCCCTATTGGTATAGGATTCATGAAATTCTTGTCTGGGTGTTGTATAATGGACGATAAAGTGGCCAATGTATCTGCGAACTCATTTTGGATTCTCGGAACATATTTGAATTCTATCTTTGTGAATATCTTCATCAATTCTTGTACATAGTAAAAATATGGCAATAATTTGGTGTTTTTTGTGGCCCATTCTCCTAAAACTTGTTGTACCAAAAGGTGGGAATCTCCAATTACCAGCAATTCCCGAATATTGATGTCAATGGATAACCTGAGTCCTAAGATGCAGACCACATATTCTGTTATGTTGTTGGTACATAGAAACCTGAGTTTTGCGGTAACCAGATAGTGTTGGCCTATTTCTGATATTAAGACTGCTCCAATACCCATTCCTTTGAAGTTTGCAGCTCCGTCGAAGAACATTCTCCAACTATCATATGCTTTGGTGATATTTTCTCCTACGAATGATACTTCCTCATCGGGAAAATATGTTTTCAGTGGTTCGTACTCTCCGTCTATAGGATTTTCTGCCAAATGATCCGCCAATGCTTTCCCTTTGATCGCCTTCTGAGTTACATAGACGATGTCGAACTCACTCAGTAATATCTGCCATTTTGCTAACTTTCCCGTAGGCATGGGTTTCTGGAAGATGTATTTTAACGGATCCATCCTTTATATAAGATATATGGTATAGGCACAGAAGTAGTGCCTCAACTTTTGATCTATCCATGTCAAAGCGCAGCAGGTGCACTCCAGCAAAGAATCTCGTGCTTTGTAGGGTGTGAATTTCATAGTCAGATATATACGGCACGCTCTTTTCTTACCGTCTTGTCGTGTTATCCTAAAACACAACCAAAAGCCCCATCTAGTACGGATAAATAAAGTAGCAGAGGTCTCCCAGGTTCCGGTGGGACCAGAACAGGTGGTTTGGATAAATATTCCTTGATTTTGTCAAAGGCTTTCTGACATTCTTCAGTCCAACTTGTTGTGGCGTCTTTCTTCAACATTTTGAAGATCGGTTCATAGATCACAGTTGATTGTGCTATGAAACGGCTGATGTAATTGGGATGCCCTAAGAAACTCATCATATCTTTCTTGTTCTTCGAAGGTTGCAAGTCTTGGATAGCCTTGACCTTTGACGGGTCCAGCTCAATTCCTTGGTGGCTGATGATGAACCCTAATAATTTTCCAGCAAGAATTCTGAAGGTACACTTTGCGGGATTCATTTTCAGATTAAACCTTCGAAGTCCATCAAAAAATTTCCTCAAATTTGCTATGTGATTTTTGCCCTTTTTAGATTTGATGATGACTTCGTCCACGTACACCTCTATCTCCTTGTGTATCATGTGGTGGAAAATGGTTGTCATAGCTCTCATATAAGTGGCTCCAGCATTCTTCAGGCCAAATAACATCATTTTGTAACAATATACCCCCATGGTGTGATAAAGGTTGTCTTTTCGGCATCCTCTTCGTCTATACAGATCTGATGATACCCCACGAAGCAATCCAAAAAAGATTGGAGTTCATGCTTGTCACAGTTTTCGATCTGTATGAGTATATTGGGCAATGGAAAATCATCTTTGGTACTCGCTCTATTTAAGTCCCGATAATCGACACACACTCTGACCTTCCCATCTTTCTTTGGAATCGACACAATGTAAGCCAACCGAGTCGGATATTCAACCACTCTGAGAACCTTGGCTTTGATTTGCTTAGTGACTTCCTCTTTTATTTTCAAACTCATATTTGGCTTGAATTTTCTGAGTCTCAGCTTTACAGGTGGACACATGGGATCGGTAGGCAGCTTATGATCCACTATGGATTTGATCAAATCGGCCATATTATAGTATGACCATGCAAAAATATCCCCATACTCCTTCAAGAACCGGATGTATTCTTCCTTCTCTGACGGCAATAGATGGATGCTTACACGCATTTCCTTGGCTGTTTCAGAATCTCCCAAATTAACTGTTTCAGAATCTTCCAAATTAACTGTTTCAGTCTCGTCCAAATTAGACTTAGGATTGTTCTCGAAATTTTCCACTTCTCTGATAATTTCCTCATGTATTATATCTTCTTCCAGATCCTCTGAATCACTATCCTTATGTTGTGTTATCACATTACATGTCACAGTCGTAGGTTCATCAGGATAAGTAATAATAACACTGTAGAGAGAAAAATAAAAAGGATAATAAAAATATAAAAAATAGCAATCCGTTGATAAAAATTTAAACGTCAAACAAGTGCAGCTCGATAATTCGAGCAATTATTTTAAAATAAAATACGCTTAAAACAAAATACTGAAAATGTCTTAGATGCTCATAAAATTGCTTTTAAAAATAAGTGATGCTAATTTCCAGGCTACCCAGGAACTCGACACAGCAGTCCAGTTCTTGAGAAAAGCTCCCTTCTCCACGGTCTGAATAATAAGGCCTTCCTCCTCCTCCTCCTCCTCCTCC